>JAECUM010093370.1:0-43075 GCA_016617855.1 Megalonaias nervosa
AGAGAGAGAGAGAGAGAGAGAGAGAGAGAGAGGGGGGGGGGCGAGTGTGTAGTTTCTATACTATGTCATTGTGTTCTGTTGTTTAGTAAGAAATGAAAACTGAGTGATGTCATTTATACATTTATAATTATCTGCATTTGATGGAAAACAAAAATGGTGTTAGGTCAACAAGTGCAAAGATGAATGAGATGCAAATTACTCCTGCCAACTCCATGGACAACAATTCGTATTTGCAGGAACTTTTCAACAAAACTGAATTTCAACTTTTACAAATCATAAAATTACACTCTTAAATGTCATTGCTATTGCATCAAAGACATTTATAACGTACTGAAATATTAGAAATATAATATGCATGAATATTGCAAATATTCCAGTGTTAGAATTATAGACATAACGAAATTAAAAGATTCTCACAAAACGCAACAAAACGTTTAGATGTAGGTCAAACACCAATCAATAAAAAAAATTTCAAAATTCAGAGCACTGAGAGCAGCTTAAGTTTAAACTTGAATTAAATATATATTTTATGTACTTGGTAAGTATTTCATCTAAGTTTTATAGGTACTGTTTGACCTAACATTGTTAAGTATATCTATATTGTGTGTTTAATTTGTTTTTGTCCATGATTGTAGTTTGGAAGAGTCATTTTGTAAATAACATAATACATAATTAATTTCAATCTGTGATTATAGATTATACTTTAGAAAACGTATTACTTGTATGTAAACATGTTTACATGGATTTGAGTTCAGAAAACTTGATTTCCCTCGGGAATTCCTGGTCTACCTGATATTTGCCATGTTTGTTACTAAAATTTAAGTGAAAGACATTGCCTTGTTTACAACTTAGAATGTTCTGGAAATTAAATTTTGACCCTCATCCTAGTCCTCTTATTGTGTCGTGGGTTTTGTATTAAGGTTGCTTACAGCAGAACTATTTATTCCTATCTTAACATCTGTAGTGGAATCAGTCTTTAAGTTGTGTTTCACTTAATAATTGAGAGACTTTATTTATTTAAATTATTCATTAGAATTACAAAGACTTTATTAATACTTTCGGATTAAATCATTATTTTGGGATTATTGTAAATTAATTAAGAGACGTTTTGGATTATATCATTATGATAAATCAAGACTGTTAACATTTCGACACACTTTCAGGATAAAGATGAAGTTAGAAACGTTAAAAACAATGAAAACAAAACGTTCATTTTAAAAAGGAAAAGTATGTTGTTGTTGTTGTTGTTGTAGGGTTTAACGCCATTTTTCAGCACAAGATAGGCTATACATGTCGGCCAGTATAATTGGTGGAGGAAGAACCCTGGAAAACCCCGGGAAGAACCACCGACCCACGAGAAGCTACTGGCAGGCTTTCTCACGTGCCCACGTTAGCCGAGCCTAAGACTCGAACTCACGCAGACAGAGGTGAGATGGCAGTGATCCGTAACGGTGAGCGCTTTAGACCACTCGGCCACTCGGGGCCCCAGGAAAAGTATTACACTCAACAAATAATTATGATTGACATTGGAATAGTGAATTTGCGCATAGCAATTGATTTCAGAATTCGTTTTAATCTACGGTTAACAATAAATTGAGATGGCCGGATTGATGAGGACTTACATGGTCAGCAGACAGATGCCTAATATTTGATCATTATTGCAGTAACTTACTCCTTGATAAGTGATACCTCTAGTGGAGAATTTGTGAAAATGCCTGTCCTGGATTTTTAATCGTTCTTCCATGAATGTTTAAACGAAACACGGTTTGACTTTGGATTAAGGAATCGCATTCCGTGGAATGGTACATCCAACGTATTTAATTTCTTTTTGCTGAAATACGATATCTTTATCCAGCTGGTGAATGATGACAGGAATTGCCTTTTTCCCAGTTTTTTCAGGATTATCTGGAACATGTGTCTCTCTGTTGGCCATCTTCCGGTTTACCGCCGTCAGTACTTTCAAAAAAGAGCAAGGTTTTCGATAGTCGTATTTCATGACTTCTTCCCATAAGTAGTGCAACATCCACGATCCATCATCATTACTTCTCCATGCAAAATGTCCTGATGGGATACCGTACATGACAAGGCAATCATTGTTGCAGTGCACTATGGGCTTGTCCTCCGAAACTTCCACAAAACCTCTTGCATCCGTGTCATCTACACTTTGGTCACAACCAAGAGTTAGTTTGGATTCAGATTTAGAGTTAATTACAGACTCAACCGTCTCTCCATCAAGGCTCATTCCGTCATCTGCCAGGTAAAACAATACATATTATGTAAAATTAAATATCTATAAACACGTCTCCACACTGAAAGTGATATTTTCAGACTCTGCAAACTAGTCATACATTCTTGTCCTGATCAGATAAAGTTACTATAGAAGTGACCTTTATGATCTGGCCACCACCCATAAACTGATATAAATTTTGTGGAATAAAACAAAATATAAAGTATAGCATTTGAATAAAGTTTTACATGGCATCTTTCAAATTTCAAAACATTAGCAATGTTTCGCAAAACAAAGTAATCAGTGCAGATCAAGACAGGATTCTTGCAAAGATGAATGTCGACATTCTGCCAGTTCAAATGGCAAAACATGAACATAGACAGCTCAAATGTTAAAGACCAAAATAAATGGGCTACGAATCAGACAGAGCGCATCATATTCCTCTGAAGACAAAGATTTCATAAATGAACCAATTATAGCAGTTGTTCCTTATCTAATTATGACCGCAAGGGGTATCGTAATGGATTTTTTCATACAACACGGAACTAGTAAATCTTACATATAACTCCTATCGATGTTTTAATAAACTCTGTCGAAAATACGAGCCAGTGTATATATTTATTTCTGCAAGTATGATCCAGGTTTAAAAGCAGCAGAACACGAAATTACTGAAGGTGCCCGTTTATTCTGGAACAATATATTCAGGAATTTCAAAAAGAAAAAAAAAAACGCACACGCCTACACGCTTGAAACAAAACAAGCTTCTTCAAGTAAGATTGGTTCTGTATAAAGACTCTTTTCGATTGTGTGCAGTTAGCAATGTTTTATATAGCACAGATACAGAATGTTACAGACAAGACCTAAAAGTTTATAGAGTTTAACAAAGGTCAGGAGAAATTGTTAAGTACATATCGTGTGCACATACGGAATACGAGTCATTTGCGACGATTGCAAAAGTTTATTTCTGTAAGCTGCAATGTCCTTTCAGCAACCTCGCAATTTGTATATTGCCGCGAACATAGTATCCATTGCATTTTCATTTAGGTAGGAAAACGAAATGACTATATAACAAACACGTTACTGCATTTGTATAGGAAAATATTAACTGTATGTATTGGAGTTTATGCAGAGTTTATGTGGGATTTCTGTATTGGACTTATGTAGGGTGTATGCGGGACCTTTATACTAGAGTTTAAGCAGGGTCTATATAGGGCCATGATACTGGACTTTATGCTGGGTCTATGTGAGACTTTGGTATTGGGCTTTATGCACGGTTTATGTGGGGCCTTTATACTAGACTTTATGCAGGGTATATGTGGGACTTTTGTAATGAACTTAATGCAGGGTCTATACGTATCTACATACTATTCGTTTTTAATGCACTGCACTTAGTTGATTAATAATTAAAGTTACAGATTGTCAACGTTTTGAACCTTAAGTGACAAACTGTCAACTATCTGGGACTTTAAGTGACAGACTGTCAATTTTCTGGTACTTTGACAGATTGTACACGTTTTGGACTTCGAGTGCAATTGTCAACGTTCAGGTACTTTGAGTGACAGATTGCCAACGTTCTGGGACTTTGAGTGACAGATTGTCAACGTTTTAATACTTTTAGCTTGATTCTCTTGCTCAAATGGTTTCGAGCATACGGTGCATGGCTTTACTGTGTTACTTCTATTAAATTACGAGGAGAACGATCATGACAGACCCAGATCGAAGGGAGTAGTAAGCTGCGGTATCGCTGGGTCTGCATTTTTCGATGAGAACGAACAATGTAGACGCGGACCCTCTTTATGTCCTTATGTAAAGCACTTCTATTTACAATATAGTTACATTTCTTCAACCTACTTACTGTACATGTCATTGAAAACTTCCATAGTAACGTGAAATTAAATATACTAAGTATATTTGGACTATACTATTTGATCATGCGTATCAAGCATCCAATTTAAGACAACAAAACTTACGCAAACCGAAATACACGCAGTATGTACAAAAACAGAACTCCTAACTACACAATCATTTTGTGGTTAGCAGTTACTTACGGTGCGATCTGAAGCGACTGTTGTGATCATCTCTGTGCTTCTGGAGTTGCTTACCATCATCTACAGTTATTCCTATTTCTGCTCCGGAGTCAACATTAGTGCCTGTAATGCAAGACCTACACATAAATAAAGCAATTGAAAACAAGCAGATGAGAAAATAATTAATAAGTAAATGAGTGACATAAATGAACACCTACGGTATTATGATCCATTTGTATGTCTGCAGGAAGCGGATCGAATAATAAATAAATAAATAAATAAATAAATAAATAAATAAATAAATAAATCAATTTCTAATTAAGTCAGGCAAAGCTATCATAGGTTAGTCAGGAACTCAAACAACTGTAAGCATGAAAACTGATCATAAGCGTCAAATGGGAGACTTTGAAAACTGATGTGGGATGGGGTGAAATCCTCTCTTTGGGAAAGTTTTATCGTCGTGCAGATTTCAAGTAGAATACATCTAAATATCATTTTCTTTACATATAGTGTAAGAATGTTTACCCAAGTGTGATGGGTACCTAACCCCTTAGAACAATTTACCGAATGTTTTATAGAAAACAGTTATAATGTTGTTGTTGATCCACTTATTTGGTCGGGTGGATTGAATGTAAATATTTCAAAATATATTTGACTCGCAGGTAAATTACTGAAATCTAGCTGCCAACGCTAAGTATGCCTCTAGCAGTCAAAGTAGAGATCGCCATTGAACTCTAGCAGTTAAAATAAAGTCTGCCACTGAACTCTAACAGTCAAAATAAAGTCTGTCATTGATGTCTAGCAACCAGCGTAAAACAAATTGCCATTGAAGTCTAGCAGCCAGCGTGAAGATTTGCCATTGAACTCTAGCAGCTAGTGTAAAAATTGCCATTGAACTCTAGCAGCCAGCGTAAAGATTTGCCATTGAAATCTAGCAACCAGAGTAAAAATTGCCATTGAACTCTAGCAGCTAGTGTAAAAATTGCCATTGAACTCTAGCAGCCAGCGTAAAGATTTGCCATTGAAATCTAGCAACCAGAGTAAAAATTGCCATTGAACTCTAGCAGCCGACATAAAAAGTACCATTACTCTAGCAGCCGATGTAAAGACTGCCATTGAACTCTAGCAGCCAGCGTTTAGATTGCGAAACGAAACTGCAGTCATTTATTCCTTTAGACAAATCAAGAAAATTTTTACATATTAAACACAGAACGCTAATTTATAGCTCCGTGCCGCTAAGAAATCAAAGAAAAAATACATGTCTGTGTCAAGAACTTATTTAAATTCGGCGGGTTTTTCCGCTGTTATCTCAATTTAACTAATCAATTATGCTCGTCAGACATACGGATTTTTATATTATCGACCGCACGCCATCATCTAGTTGATAACATTGGGTATTTCGAGGTAAATTAAATGTTAGACTGTCTTTTTGGTATATTTTCATATCATCATTAGCAGAGTCATAAAATAAAACGACAAAATAAAAATGAAATTAAAATAATAAGAGCGTTATAAAAATAGAACTATTATCTACAACAATTGAGCATCTGGTCAGAATCGCATAAAGCCTATGTAGAATACCAACAGCGATGAAAAAAGAATTTACGCGTAGGTTTAATGTATCGAAAACAGCTCGACTTTGGATAATGTATCTAAAAACCGCTTGACTTAAGGATGTTAATGACCAGGACACAAATGTGCGTTGAGTAAATGATATCGTGAGACTGCTTTTCTTTAAATCAGATTGTTGCAGAAAGAACTATTGTGGCTTTTTGTCTCATTGGCTTAACGCATATGTTAAAAAAAAAAAACAATATTAAAACTATATTTTAAGGAACACTACCTCTGCACGCCTGAATGAAGAATAGTTTCGGTTTTCCTTTGAGACTAGGGCAATTGTCATCGCTGAACATTTCCAGAATATCACCTGTAAATATGTATTGGTCATCGGAGCAGTAAATAACATGTTCCTTCTTTCCATTTCTTGGATTTTCGATCTCGCTGCCATGTGAACTAATAATAAGTGCAAAACTATCCATTTTTGAATGATCAGCATCTCTTGCGTCGTGCAAGATTGCGAGTGTTGATTCTTTATCCAAATTATGGCGCTCTATATTTTTATTGAGGTATCCAAGTTTCCGAAGAATTATCCTTGTCTTTTCAACATCGACCTCTGCACCATTCCTGGGAAAAAGCCTTTCAAAGTATTTATTAACTATAATAATTGCGTAACCTCTATGTGGATGCGAGAAGTCATATAGGTCAGGAGCAATACAGGTGTTGTGTGGAACATCCTTATAACTGTCAGGATATTCTCCTCCAAGTGACTCTTCAACAGGCCTTTTCCCCGTACTAACATTTACTGAATTTGTTTTTCCAGACTGCATTAATGTGCCTGTAGATGCACCAGTAACATCTGAATTGCAAACATCGCTAGCCGATAACGTTTGAATATATGGATGATTTGGAATAACACCATGTTCATATTTCGTATTAAGAAGTTTCCGTTGCGTTTGGTTAAACGGGTCAGTCAATGGCTCCTTTGCTTTGTCCTTGATTTGCTTTCGATGTGTAGGTTTATCCTTAGACTTCGCTTTTTTCCCCATGCATGAAAATAATTTCATGAATGAAAAGGCGAAGTCTTCTTCATCAGTTACGTAGTATGCATTAAGACTTTCATGGCCTTCTGGAATGGTGTTATTGTCGTGGTCTTCTGGAAGACAATAACACCTATTGTCACTGTCTTCTGGAATGGTGTTATTGTCGTGGTCTTCTGGGATGGTGTTATTGTCGTGGTCTTCTGGAATGGTGTTATTGTCGTGGTCTTCTGGAATGGTGTTATTGTCGCGGTCTTCTGGAATGGTGTTATGGTTGTGGTCTTCTGGAATGGTGTTATGGTCGTGGTCTTCTGGGATGGTGTTATTGTCATGATCTTCTGGAAAGGTGTTATTGTCGTGGTCTTCTGGAAAGGTGTTACTGTCGTGGTCTTCGGACACTCCTCTATTATCAATTTCATGGTCAGCTGAAACTGTGTCGCCATTGTCAAAGTCACATGAGCCAGTGTCATGATCATTTCCATTCTCTTCTGTATTTTGCTCGCATGTACTTGCTTTCGTCTCACGTATCAAATTTTTCTCCGATACATTTGCATCTGACGTTAATGAATTTGCATTATCGAGTCCTTCATCTAGGCTAAATTGACCTGCTTTTATTTCGGGTGTCATATGCTCAGACATTCCCAATTCTATCGGTCCAATCTTTTGATTTTGTGTTCTGCGAACTTTTTAATGACCTACGGATATATTGTCAATGCCACTTTCTCGTTTCTCTCTTACTCGGTAAGACTTTTAATCTGAAATTTTAAAATGCATTTAATTAACATATAAAAAGTAGAAAGACAACAGCAACAAAAAGCAAACAAACAAACAAAAACAACGCCATATTGCAAGGTATTTTTGCGAAACTATGTGTGTCTATTTGTGTTTCCGTCTTGGTTGATAGATTATAGATTTTAGATTTTACTGATTACTTTTTTAATTATGGGGGGAAGAGATGTTTCAGAGGGAGTAATTAGAGTCAGATTGAATCGTTTTCACAAGTCTTTTTGGTAGCAAGGATTAATTTTATAGAATGGCCCCATCACGTTTCGTAATGTAAGGAAATTTTGTGCATAAGTATTTAAGAATGAGAGACAGGTATAATTCTGTGTCTGAAGTGTTTGGGTCCTGTTTTGTGCTACATGGCACAAAATACCGATCTACGACGTGGAATTGCGAACTGACAAATCACACCAGTGTGAAGTATGTAAAACCTTACAAGTGTGAATGAGCGGTCCTTACGTTGATTAGAGAAAAATTATTTTTATAATGGCGCGTCTGAGAACCCGTTAAGTTGATATTGAATGTCGTTTGGAGGTCATTGGAATTAGAGAAAACAGAGAGCTCAAGCCAAGCTCACGCAGTGTGTTAGATGTTGTTTACCTGTGTTATATATATTTAATTTTCATTGTTTGTTACTTAGGTTTATATTTTGTTTTATTTTAATTACATGCTGCTGGTAATGAAACATTGTATCTAGTGGCTGACCTTGTCCAAACTCAGTGACAGTTTTGGTAAACAACGTTTTGTTTCTCAGTGTTCATTATTTTAAGCTGAGTCAAGGACATTGTATCTTTTTTATATAATTGTAATTGGACTACCTGATTTTTATCATGTGCCGTACCGTAACAAACTTTTTATTCCTTCCAGAACAATGAACATTTGAACCTCATCCGGGGTTTTGTTTTGCGTCTTAGTTTGTCATATAAATGATGTTTTTCCGAAAGTCTGTTATTCGTGCTTTATTATTTCAGCATAATCAAGTTATCATTGTGTACAGTAGCTGATTTGGAATTATTCAAATTATTTCTTCTCTATAACTACAAAAGTGCTCTGTTACATTCTTGGAAATAGAGATTTGAATTTACAGTGTAATTTCAAATAAAGATTCAATTCTGTGATCCAACAAAAGATCGTTGGCACATCAACACTTTACGAACCATCACAGGCACATCAACACTTTCAACATTGGATTTGTTTCGGATTTCCACTAAAGTTTATTCAGAACTTTTATTATTAGGACTTGTGCTTGTAATTCTAGGATTATTTTGGGACTTAATTCGCAGTACCCTAAGTTCTTTTTTACGTTTTCACTTTGTATTCTAGGACATAAATCATTTGTTGAAGTTTACAAAGCTTGATACTTTTCACTCTTTGCTGTTACTTCTTTTAAGAGCATAGACTCATAACACTTGTTTGTTTCGCTCGTCACTCGATCTTGAAGTGAACTTACAATAGCTACTTTTAAACACCTGGGGTGTTTCAATAATTTTTCTGTTCGTGGCAGTGTGATTCGATGTAGCTTTCCTATATTTTTTTTTTATTTCTTTCCAATTGCGTTTTCGCTGAAGTCGGGATATCCTTCATGACAACTGAAGGTCAACGAGTACTCGTAATTGAAGTTATATTGCATGGACAATAGCAGACAGATGCTTATTTTATTGTTGTATTACTAACATATAATTTTGAGGTGCAACAGATTATACTTTAATAGAGGGAGGTTGTGCTCTTCTCAAACTTGGGTCAAACACGGGGAAATGAACTGTAATTTGAACCAGAAAAAGAAAGTATTGATACTTTATGCCCCAAGGGTGAATTAAAAGTCTAATAATACGTTCCATCCCATTTCGGAGTCATGAATTTATAGTTTAGTGATTTCGAATGATACAGGAAGAACCTGATGATGGACTTCGTTTCTTAGTAGCCCATCCTTCACACCTACATCCCTCAGAGTTTCACTAAGCGGTAACCAATTGGCTTTTCTGTAGTACTTTCCGAACTGTTTAGTTGTAAAAAATCATCGAAACTATCCACATGGTCTTGAATAGTGATCGTTAGTAGGCAATGTTGATTAGACAGTAATATGCACTTTATTTCGTGACAGAAAAAGAAATGAAAGGATACTTAACTATTCTGTCCCTGAGATCGGTATTTTTGGGGAACATAATCATAACGGCGTCAAAGGGATTGAATCGGCAAAACCGCACGACCCAGCATGGATGAAGTAGATAGCCTCGTGCACTATAAAAAATGTTTATTTTGTAATTATTCTATTTGATTATGGGACTCTTATGTCGAGGCATATTCAAGTCTTTGTGTAAAGTGTTTCGTATTAATCACGTCTAGTAATGATTTTCATTAGAAGCAGCTTGCTGCTTGATTAAGATTTTATGGAAATTACAATTGGTTTGTTGTGTGATTAGAGAAGCAGTCCTAATTAACGCACACATATTTAACAGTTAATTAGTAGCATTTACTAAGTCTATGTTGGCGTAAGATTATGCTTTGAAGCTAACTGTAAGAGTGACATGTGACGTTTTAAATTGTCATTGTGCAGATTCTGATGAAAAGTTTTATGTAGCTCTTGTTTTCATCATACATAGATTGAACAATTCACTTGTTTGACATTGTTTGAATTGTGCTGCTGAGTAAGGCTTCTTCATTCGACTGCGGGATTACATAATGTAACGTTCTGAGGAAGCTCTCTTGATATCATGAGATTGTAGGCTTTGAGTATGCATTGTTACATGACATGGTCTATACATGGTCTGATATCGATGAAATGTCTTGTGAGCTGTTTAGTACTGTTACATGACATGATCTGATATCGATGAAGTGTCTTGTGCACTGTTTAGTAATGTTACATGACATAGTCTGATGTCGATTAAGTGTCTCACGCGCTTTTTAGTGATTCTTTAGGACCGTATTTCGGCGTCTTGTAACTGGTTGTGAGATGCTATGCATGAGGTTCGTCAACAGTTGAAGTTGACATTGTACGATGGTTAAAAACTGTTGGTAAGTCAATAAGATTTGATATCTCTGTACCTGAAAGTTTTTCGTGGCGGCAGGAGGTGGGCGCTTGTTGAACCAGTTGATTGTGGCTAATGGTTTTCTAGCAGATGTTCGATGTATTAGAGTTATAGTAGTAGTGATGAGCTGTACCTTTTGCCTCAGTTAACTTAGACAAACTGTTGAAAAACTAAAGAACTATCGGCGTTACTCTTGCATGGCTATCATCCTGCTTAAAATTAGGTTTGCTTAAGAAGATCCTGATATGATGGAGTGAGACTGAAACTTGCTATTAATGCACGAAAGTAAGCTTGTAGCTTTCATAGCCAAGTCAATGCAATATCATGTTTATTTCACTTCATGCGATTTTTAAAAAAGAATAACCATTTTTATGATTTTTTAAAATTTATTTATTTTCTGCTTAGGCTATCAGTGATTTGGCTTTAGCTTTAGTTTCAGGGTGAGTGGCGAGTTTAAACGTCAGAACCATTGATTCAGAGTCAGATCTGCAATCATGTTCGGGGATCACATATCGGATTGGTGGGTAGTTCTAAGAAAGTAATCATTTGTGATCCAGGAACACAGATATGACCTTCATGATCACTCGATTTCTTGAATATCAGTACTACAACAGATAAGTACTCGTGAATTATTGGCAGTGTGTACTACTTGTGGACGGCATGTTTGAAAGAATAACCACATGATTCACGTTTGTGCAGGAAAGAAAAAATGTGTTGTTTTTTTTTCTGACCATCCCCTCGAGTTAGATCATCAATGCTGCATTTCAAAATATGACAACCAACTCAAAGAAGTTTTAAACTGACGATTCTAATGAGAAAAATGACAGGATTATCGTGTGAATTTTTAATTTATTACTCTAAATGTTGAAAAGATAACGGAATTCTATCCCTAATTTTTGTGTAGCTCATCGTGCTTGCGACAGACGTATTCAAGAGCCTTTAGTTTATCACTGTTTATTCAGGAGGAAGAGAAAAATAGTTTGTGACTCTCATGCCCTTTCTGATTTGCATCACGGATTTTAGACAGCACCGACGACACTTGGAACTAAGAGGAAGTCCATCTTCTTTCAAGACCCGCAAATCTCTTGATAAATATACAGTGCTTACATTTATATCAGTTCATCCTGAGTGTTACAGATTTTAGTGGGCCCTAGGAAAAATTATCCAGTAGGCTCCTATGAATTACCAATTGTGACTGCGGTGGGCCCTCTGACCGTTGTTGACCCTCCGAATTTTTTGTCCTAGTTGTCCTAACCTGTCTGCTGCCCTGAAGTGTTGGTCAAATATACTTGTTGAAAGCTAAATAAATTTAACTGTGTTTGATGCAGAATGTTTACAAAATACATTCTCGCTTTATCTTTGGTTTAGCGGTATTAATGATTAAAAGATCAGGCCGACTGTAATGTCAAAAAAAACCCAAACAACCATCCATTAGTTTGTTAGGGGAGTTGGGGGGATGTAGGTCGAATTTAGAACATATCTTGGAGTCTTTTCCTGTGAAACTCACGCATATCTAAAAACACAATTACACAAAATACTACACTACCACCTCGATTCTTTGGTGTCACAGGAAATGAAATAATGCCAAAAATCTGTAATTTAAGACATGACTGTATCCTCTTGCAATATATAGAGGCGATTTAAGACATGGCTGTAAAAATGCCAAAAATCTGTGATTTAAGACATGACTGTATCCTATTTCAATACATAGAGCGAGTAAAAATTCACGCCAGATTCTATGTTAGGGTAATGTATTCATGTCGTCACCGGTCAATTCTAATTGGGAGTTGCACCAGCGGTTAACTTTTGTTCTTTGCGAAAGATATAGTAACATGTTTCTCGAAGAAATATTCGCTTACTTAATAAGACTTAACGGCTGATGATTGTGCTCAGTTAAGAACACAGGTTTAATATATTACACAAAGACCACAGTTGCACTGGCACTCGACCTCCGCATAATGTTCTGTCATATTCAGTACTAACTTCAAAGACAAACACTGTACAGGGTGCCAATGCGCAAATAGAAATTGTACTATTATCTAATAAGGAACAAAGAATGAATAGTTGTTCTTGAATGTTAATGTTAGCTATTGCGAGAAATTTATTTTGTCAGTTGTTTTGCTCAGGCATAAGTTAGAGACAAGCGGAGTGATACACAGAGGTTCTGAATATAAATGTCGAAGATATATCAAATTTAGAGGTTGCTACTTTTGATCGGTTTTAAAAGTAAATGATGTTTACCAACTTTCTTCTTTGCTTTAGATCCTTTTCTATATGCTAATCATAAAAAGCAACGAAACATCAATTGACCCAACAGTGGCCAGTGATGGTCTTATTTGTGCAGCTCCGATGCCGCTAGAGATCGTAGTGCAGTGGTTTGTATAATAATCGTTAACCAGAATGGTGCTGGTTGGCCTCATCACGTCAACAATATTTTTATGTGAAATATTGATCCTTTGCGTGTTTAATGTTGTTGGTCATTGATAATGTTTAAAGTGAAACCTGTAAGGAATTTATTAATATAAAGTGCAATTTTTCTTCATCGAACATAAATCATTTTTGTTTTAAACGTTCTTGGTACATCAATCACGTATATGGTGCACTATATTCGTATCAGGATAGAAACATGATTAAAATATGTTTTGTTACAGTCTGGTCTCGTTTATCCGGCGTCTTTTTATTTCATAACTATTTTTATATGACACACAAATGGTAATGATTAATTACACGTGATTAATAATTAAACCTATTTATTAGAGAATCGTCGTTTTAAGTGGAAACCATTTGCGACGTGTAAATGAAACTAGACTGTAATACAGACGAATCTGGTATTTGAAGTTTTCTTCCGCGGTCAAAAACAGTGCGTGTTCAAAGCTATGTAAGCCTTTCATCTTGAATGGATTTTAAAGTAAAACTTTTTTAATTAATATGTACCTCTCGAATTATTGAACTCGACCAAATTTGAATGAAAGAAAGTTGAAGTCAATTTAAATGACTCGATCAAGAGGCTAATATAACTCGTACGTAATCTCGTTGCTATTTGCACTTACTTACAGCATGACTATGTACATGCGCTTATTTACAACATGACGTTTACATAATCTTGGTTATAATTTCTAATGATATTGATATCAGTGAGATATGTGTTTTATGTAATCAATCATATAAAAACTGATGCTTAATAACATCTATTTCAATAATAATAATAATAATAATAATAATAATAATAATAATATCACAATAAATCAGTTTAGAATACAAACTACAACAAAAAAAAAATATTAGTTTAAAAGAAAGCACAGGAGACAAAATTAATATTCTGGATAAGATTTTCAAATGAATTATTTTGGACTGATATTTCGTGATGAGGATGGTTCTTGACTACTCTGCTTTAAAGTCAGGCAACATATTCTTACGTGTATATTTCCTTTCATTTATAAAAGCTCATTGGTTAGTGACACTTTGATAGATAATTATTTGACTAAGCTTTCATACCTGTGATATTTTACGACACAAGTAACAACGTTTGAACTATGAATATAATCTTGCTCACATATGGAATGACTATAGATTATATTATTTCCCAAATCCAATGAAGTATCGATTGTTTGATTTAACGAATGATTTGGTATTTGATGCCGAAAATAATACTTTAGATATACTTACCCAAAGCTCCCTATATATTTGTGTTTATTGTTGTTGATCAATGTGAATATAGTTTTCTTTCTCCTTGAGTACGGACAGAATTTTACGCAAAGCAAAAATAAGAACGTTTATAACCTCAGTCTGTAGGGGGTAATTCCCAATAGATAATGACAAATAATAACGAGCTATTACGTACCTGTGGAAACTCGCCAATTCTAGCGATTCCGTGCCTTTGAAATGAAACTGAAGGAACATATAGCACAAAAATATTTCGATAATTTATGTCGATGCTGCAAATTTAAAGTGTTTGCTCACTGTTGGGTCCTGACGTTGACATTTGATCCAAATGTGTATACCGACCAATTTCTTACGCTTGATTTTATATCTCCGCCCGATTGTGTTGTAGGTGTTATTTCAACTCCTCAATAGCGTTAGACTTTAATATCTCTGCCCCATTGTGTTGTAGGTGTTATTTCAATTCCACAATAGCCTTAGACTGTAGATAATATATAATTATGATTAATAATATATAATTATGATTGAAGACTGAGTGCAAGTCAAAAGAGAAGACACTTCTATTACAAAGCTACAACCCAAAACAAAAGCACACATACCTACCTGATGTCTTCATTCAACACAACCTATTTCAGAACATGGTACATGACCCGTGTAGATTGTCTTATTTAGCATGCCTATTAGAAATCTATGTACTGTATTTTGGTCATTGTTCTATCACCGAACTAATGCTTAAAGCTAAATAATCCAGCTGACAAGAGTAGAGATATCGGTTATTTAATATAACCCAGAAAAGTAGATAAAGCCAAGTACAAAGGTGAATTGATAAACGGTATTAAATACAAGGTCATCTTGCAGATAACAAATAGTCTTAAACATTAGGAGGCACGTGACATATCCATTTAATTTGAAACAAGGGACCAAGTGGACCAATGCTGCTCGTATGGATGATCTTGCGCTTTGACGTGTTCTGCCCAGTGGTGGAGAATACCTTCTAAATCTGAAAATATTTGATATCCAAACCACCCAGTGTCACAAAACAAGCAAATGAACATATTCATTTACATACAGACTAAAACGTAATTTTGCTGATAATGTACTATGAAAACTGAATAAAAATATTTTCGATGTCCTTAGGATATTGGATTTGCGTTAGTCCTATATTACACAGGCACAATTGTCACTCACATGCATATGTTATGCATATTAGACAGGTAAGATACACAAATGTTAAACATGCACAAGTTCCACACATAATAAACACTAGTTCATCACAAATATCAAACATATGCAATGCATATGCCAATACGAAATAGATTTAATTCATCTTTGTCAGCTCTGATTTGTACATACCAGTCGTATGAGTTGCCTATGTAACCTTTAAGACTAATATATGAAACATATATGGGCATTTTTATATGTAGAAAAATATGTTCTAATAATTGTTGCTGCCAGTGGAAGGTACGGACAGTGCTACTCTTGTACGTCCGTTACACATTTGTTAGGTTTTGTGTTGACGTCAGTTTTTAGGCACTGTTTTTTGAGGCATCTGTGTCCTATGATCTGTGTTCACATTTTCTATGTTTGTTACAAATCCAAACATGTATTTTAATATCTAGCACACTCGGTAGTCTGGACTCTGCACATTCGACAATACGTAATGCTTAAGCGTATCTAAACAAACTATAAGGTTGCAAATCAATACCAAGTCTAACTGATGGTAACGAATATCATTACCCATATTGCAACATACTGGTCAATAATGACGAACCTGCAACGATGCCAATGCACTGCAACGATATTTCTACCTACTGGCAGCGATAAAAATGGCGAAAACATGAGTTATGGAGAGGGTTTGTGTTAATTTCTGTTCACTAATATAAAGATAATCATCCCGCTGCAAGTTATTGTCACAAGGGTGTCAAAAGATTCGACTTTTCCTTAACGTATAGTAATAATGAATTCCATTGACGTTGGCTGTAAAATTACCACCGTTTGACAACCACTCACAGTTAAATCTGCAGTGTCAACGAACATTTTCGTTTTCCAGAAAATATTTCGAGACCTGTACAGATGGTGTATTTATTGCTTTATGGCTAATATTTCATTACAAAGCAGTGAACAAAGATTGTGTTACAACGCAGAGCCAATGATGCTGCCATTATATATGACATATCCTTATATCGATTATTTCACTTCTTCTCCCTTTCAAGTAAAATTATCCCAGAAATGAACTATATTGTCATGCTCTCAGTATTGAATCAACATCTTTGAAAATGCATCCAAGGTGAGAGGGTTAAATAGATGGTTGTGGAAGAATGATGAACGGCATATCACGCGCAAGCGCCATATAGCAATGCTCCAGGCTCCTCGTATATATATACTTTATATATATATATATATATATATATATATATATATATATATATATATATATATATATATTCTCATTTGTTCTATACGATAAATAACACACTTACACTCTACAGAGACTCTGCTAGGAAACATGATGATATCATATGGTAAAAATTTGATGATATGAAGGGAGTCATTCTTTTCTAATGTTTTTATTCATTGACTTCATGACATCATTTAAGAGGGCTACAATTACACACCAGGAAACGGCGCAATCGGAGGATGGATATCATTCACATTCATTTCCAAAGCAGCCAGTCTTACTGGATGACAAGTAATTTGCTGCTGACTAAATCTATGTTCTACACGGTGAAGAGCAGATTTTCAATTATGCAAAACGGGATACGATATCTTCCGTAAAGATAAATAAATATATACAAATTAAAACTTTTGCGAAGCAAAATTGTTGGTGCACACAAAGGCCACCGACCCAACTTATTACCCTTAGAAAGCAACTAACGTAGCCGGATAGTTGTTTCAGTCCGATAATCGTAGTTGTCCAATCTTAGCTTCTTATTTCACGTTATATCCGAGGGACCATTTACAAAGTTTAGAATACAATACATTTGACTACAGCTGAAAATTCTCAGATGACGCTGTATATTAGTTTTTCTTTATAATCTCAACGAAGAAATTTGTAATATGTTGGAAACGTTATACTCAGTGGGCGATAGTTCTAGGATCCTGCATTGTGTTTAGAAAAGTGCTAAATGTATAGTTTTGTCCCATCATAGTACCAGTACCTTTCTCCGAAAACACGCAACTATATCTATTTGTTTTTTTTTTGTTTTCTTTTGTTTTCTTTTGTTTTTTTAGTTTGTTTTTTTAGGATCTGAACGAAATAATGTGCAATATTGAATAATTAGTACACGTTCTTTGGTAACCCTTTCTCTAGAATCTTTTAATATCTTAAAAAGTAAACTTGTGGCGTATGTGTTTGTGTTTTATTGAACTACCTTTTCTACAGAGATTTACAAACTGGCAGTTTGAATGATAGTAGGATCACCTCTACCTCTCAATATAGCTTCTGAATTCCCTGAGAATATGGTGTCTATTAACATCTGTTGTATATCCCTGTTATTGCGTTTTAAAGATGTAAATTGGGGAAAGAACAAGTGTATCCGATTGTGTGATGCTTTTTATATTGAGGATAAATAGCACGTGTCATGAATTCTGGCAGTAAGAATTTATGTTTCTATAATTATTTCACTTGTGAAAGGTTTTTTTATGGAGAGGCATAGAAATACGAGTCAGATAATAACTACTACTCCATTTAAATATCGTAGCCCAATACCGTTATCTGCGTTTGTATTTTGTCTAAATCTGGATAAACTGGAAGAATAAGAGTGTTATCCTGTATGAAAAGAAAACGCAAACCGATAGGTGAGAAATTAGTTCAATAATTGAAATGAATACTTTCTAGAAGTGTTACGAGTCTATGCTCTGAAAATAAGTAACAGAAAAGAGTGAAGACAACAAGCTTTGTAAAATGTAACAAATAATTTATTTCCCTAGAATACAAAGTGAAAAACTAAGAAAAAATGAACTTACGGTTTTACTAATTAAATCCAAAAATAATCCAAGAATAGAAGTCCTAGTATTAAAAAGTCCTGAATGAATCTGAGTTCGAGTCCCAATGAAATCCAAAATGCGAGGCGATGACGTCTGTTGTAACCTTCAAAGTCTAGACGTGTCAACAGTTTCTTGTTGAATCACAGAAAATATTATTCCAGTTTTGAATTCCGTATAAATTTCAATAAATGTCTTCATCTAAGAATTTTGTAGGAGCACTTATGTATTTCCAGGGAAAAGAATCACTTGAATTCCATAAAATAAAACTTCAACCCAGACTGGTCACAACATAATAACAACTTAACGTGTCAATTGTTTGGAACCCAACTAACAAACTTCTATAAAAAAAAATAAAAAGAACACCAGTTATACGCTAAATAAGACGCAAAACAGATTCCCGGATGAGGGTCAAAAGTTCATTGTTCTGGAAAAAATAGAAATTTGTAACAATAGATACATGCCACTCGTCACGTAATCCAGGTATGACCTTGATTCAACTTAACAATTCTTACTATGAGAAAGATAACAAAATGTTTTTACCAAAACTGTCACTGATTCTGAAACGAGGTCAGCAACTATATACAGTGTTTCTATTATTGGTTGTTTATCAGTGAAATAAAAAAAATAATAGTCAGGTCAAACAGAACTGAACTCAGTTCTGGACAATATCAAATCCAGTAAACAATGTTTCATTACAATAACATATAATTGGATTTTAAAAAAAATTAAAACTAACAAACAAATAATTAAATTAAATATACATAACAGAAGAAAGAAAGTAATCAACTGTGCCAGACTGATTTAATATTTAATTCCTGATTTAAAAAAAAATAAAATAAAATAAAAAGAATAACCAACTGTGCCAGACTGATTTAATATTTAATTCCTGATACAAAAACTAACAAGCTGTGCCAGACTGATTTAATGATTTAATTCCAGATACAAAAATGTAATAGATTTCCCTTCTCACCTCAGCAAGCTCGAGCAAAAACAACTTTGCCTTGTTACGCACAATAAATAAATAAATAAATAAATAAATAAATAAATAAATAAAATACACACATTGAAGACTTTTGTGGAAAATTAAACATCAGGCAATGCAGACCTCTGATATGCCTTCTAAAGAAAAATACAAGGCAAAAGTTTAGAAAAGAAATTAAGGCCAAACAGTTTCTGTCATGTTCAATAATACCGTAACTGGCATATTTTAAAGAATAAATATTTTCTAAATAACAATATTATATGCTCGAACACTTTGCTTCAAGAAATATACGAGCCTAAATATTATTTTCGTTAAGATTGGCACGTTTAATGACTGGAATGAAAAAAAACAACACCCAGTGAATGAATTTTAAAATACATAGTTACAAGAAAGTCACTGAAGCATGAAGTATAAGTCACAGTGGCCTCTTTTTGCCAAAAAAGATAGAGAATTGATCAAGCTACACCCACTTCCTAAATTCGATCATTCTTGGCAGGACAGTATGCAAATATTATACATGCGGTTTTCACAATATTTGAAATCATATTTTATGAATTTTTTAAGTGTTACCTTTATCGGATGGCTTATATACAGAATTCGAACATCTTTACTTTATATATTTTATCTTGTGGTACCTCATGTTTACATTAAATTTGAATGGTTGTTCTTGCGAAAGCTTTGTGCGATTAGCTTTACAGTTTTGTTACTTTACTTGTAGTCAGCACAACATAACCACTTTTGTGCTAAGGTGCCGTAAAACGCTGCTATATGTGTACATACATACCAAACACTCACGCGGTCATGAGCTAAATGCCAAGACTTAATACACGCCACGATGAATCTCTTTTGTTGTCAGGGTGTGGTAGTAACAGTGATGCATATCGTCGTACATTGTATGATTCTGACATGAATAGTGCCTGTGAATAAACTTCAAAAACCAAAACTTAATCCAAGTCACTGAAACGAGGAAGTAGTGCTCATAGAGATACTTTTCCATGTTTCAAGGTTCAAGTTGAATAGTATGTACGCAATATGTCAAAAACGTATGTAATCATGATCTAAATGCAAAACGCAACACAAGCCAGTAAATCATGAAATACAGATCACAGTGACCGTTTATTGACATGCACTGTACTAATAGAACAAAAATATGCATTCATCTTGTTCAATGACTAAACCATGAACCAAAAAACATCAAATTGAACCAAGTCAGTGAAATATGAAATATGGGTAACATTGACCTACTACTAGGATGAGGGTTTAGTACTCATTAGAATGCATCCTCCAGACAGATTTTGTGATTTTATGTATTACAGTATCATGCAATAATTAAAATCAAATATAGTCATAAGCTAATTTCAAAATATTAACGTAAAACAAGTAAAATGTGAAATGTAGGTTACACTCACCTTCTTTTGTTGTAAGTGTGTGATACTAACTGTGATGCATACAATCATGTCGTTTCACGATTCTCGCATAAACAATGCTTGAGACTGAAGTCAGCGAAGCAATAAATATTTTTTAAAAAATGACCTATTTCCGTAACGTAGGTGCAGTACTCATAGAGATGAATCCTCCGACCAACTTTCATGAATCTTGATATAGGATTATGTACATGGGGTGCAAAAAAACTATTTGATTATAATATAAACGTAACACTTAAGTGAATGAAATATGAAATGTTGGTCACCGTGACCTTCTTTTATTGTTAAAGTATGTTTCTAACAGAGATGCATACCATCATTAAGTTTGATTCTACCATGAACAAGGTCGAGAATCAAGCTTAAAACAAAAAAAAAAAAAACCAAAACAAACGATTTAACCAAAGTCATCAAAGCGTGAAAAATGGGTACAGTAAACTAATTTTGTAATACGTGAGAAGTACTTATTACGATGCATTCCCTCATCAAGTCAGTGAAGCGTGAAATAGAGGTCACAGTGATCTAAGTTTGTAATAAGAGTACAGTACTCATCAACGTGCATCCCTCAACAAGTGTCATGAACCTAGGTGTAACGTCATTTATACAGGGTACAAAATGACATTTTATCAAGAGTTAAACGCAAAATCTTAACCTAAGTCAGCAAAATGTGAAATATAGATCACAGTAACCATCTTTTGTGCAATGGGCGTGCTACTAATAGACATGCATACAATCGTCCAGCTCATTATCTCGGCTTAAACAGAGCTTGAAAAATAAAATTAAAACAAACTGTAACCAAACTCAGAGAAGTGTGAAATGTAGGTAATAGTAACCTGCGTTTGTTATAAGCACAACTGTTGAGAACTGCAGATACGCCACGTTTTTATTTTTTTTTAACAAATGTAAATTTAGATCGTCGTGTTATCAATACGACACATCGCCACTAGGTGACTTCAACATTTTTGTTTATTTCCTAGGGTTTAGCGGGTTCTTCTTGTTGTATATTGTTTTGTCATGTTTGTTTGTTTCTTTTCTTCTTTTTTTTTTTTTTTTTTTTTTTTGTTTTGTGTTTTTTGTTGCTTTCTTTTCTTTTTGGTTTTTTTTTTGTTTTTGCTTTATAAAATCGTTGCTCCCAATATACATAAAGCACCAATAAACCAATAAATACCTCCACATTTTCCCAGTAGGTGTTTGATTTCGACTGTATAGATAATGAATTGCTAATTTTAGGAGTAAAATGCTTTGTCATAATAAGATACATGGAGACTATTTATGTAAGCACAATGAATTAGCACGTCTTATCAAACAAAGGTGACTCACTATGTTAATAGCATATGGTTATTCATACTGTTCATAGTTCGGAAACGGGTATGTCCTTACATGCATTTGACCACGTTTGTATTAGATTTACCTCAATGCAATAGACTGCAAGTATTGTACAATACTCTGACAGCGGCCCCAATTAAAGAGCGCACACACAAACACACAATATATATGTAGCACTCGCTATACTCCAATTCAATATACGCACTTTCATTTTAACCAGATAACGACATTTATAATGCATAAATAACATTCAATTAGCGCCACTGTGTTCGCTTTTGCGCCATTGTTTGTGCCATGTACGGTGACTGGCTCGTAATTCAAGTACGTATTATAATTATATGTAGGAATCTGCTTGAAAAATATACATACATAATCATAGTTAGAAAACTCAGAGGTAAAATTTCCAAAAGAACAAAAGAACATCGCTAATTGCAAAGTTACTTTCGATTTACGCTAATATCAGGAACACACATGGCATAAATGGATCTTCACCTGTATGTATGTATGTATGTGTGTGTGTGTATATATATATATATATATATATATATATATATATATATATATATATAGAGAGAGAGAGAGAGAGAGAGAGAGAGAGAGAGAGAGAGAGAGAGAGAGTCACAGCACACGTATGTAGCATTACCTATATAAAGCCATTCATGTATAGCATTCTTTACTTCAAAACAATAGGGTATTGAACTCTTTAGCTGAGCTCACATGACGTGGAAATAAAAAGGATGGGTCGGTTTAAATATATCTCAGTAGTGGTGATATTTCGATATAGGTGTGAATGGTGATTACTGTGAAGTTATACAAATCAAATAAGTAACATTTATATACCTCACAGGGGCGTAGCTACCATATAGCAAGAGTATGCAAAACATAGCGGCCCACAAATTATTTTTTACACTATAAATAAGGCAGGGGACCATCAGTAAGTTTTGCATAGGGGCCCTAATATCCTAGCTACGCCACTGATACCTTATTCGGTAATGGGAGTTCCTGCAATTTTCGACTAGATGGAATGATAATGTGGTGCGATTAACTTTAAGAAGAAAAAAAAACGGAAATCAACTGTGTAATAGTGGTGCAAGTTGTCGTGAGTTCTTGCATGCTACGTAAACCAATTTTTCATCCATTGTTAATTTATTTGCAGGCGTCAAATTAGAATAAATGTTTCATTTGAATTGCGTATTTGAACTTGGAAATGAAAACTACATGCGAGGCAATAGTCTATACTATACATAGGTAGAAATAATTTAGAACGTGACTAAACTCAAACGATGATATCATGGCATCAAGAAAAGGACGCTGATGAGAGTGTATCGAAGTTCAAAAGATGACATGACGCATCTAGAAAAGGCCATTCTATGAAAAGAATGCTTTTCCCGAAACAAAATCCTGTGTATATTAGTATAAAAAATTTCATGGGTGAATAAGTTTAAACGGACCAGTAAACTAAAGGTTATTGCCCTAATGTATATTTTTTTCTCGGCTCGGGTCAAGCAATGTAGCAGGTGATCCAAATGTGAGGATCAGACAAACTTTACGAACTTTCTCTAACTGTTGAAGGATTGGATATAACAGCGTATAGTCAATCATGATTTATTTTGTTGCATCATTAGAGATACATTTTTGGATTAAAAAAAAGTTACAGTTGACGGTATTATGCTTTTATCATGAGTGGTTTAAACGTATTGTTTTTGCATGAAGTTGTGAGTATATTATCTGTCTAGTATGGTTATTCACCGGATGTTATAATACAGTATAGTTAGGAATATTTGTATACGCTTTCCGTTAAGTCGCCCTATGCGTATGTTGAGGTGATTTCCCTCAAGCGAGGAAACTGCCGAATATCGATGGGTGAACAAATGGGAAACATTTACATATGCATCGCTTATACTATGAACGGCTTTATTTGATATATCGCTTGTTGATATTTTGATAATTTTCAGTCGATCGGTATTGCTGATATTGATTTTCGATCTTTATCCAACAACACTAGATAAGTGTGTTTATTTCTATTTAATTGCACAGACTTCAATTTATTCATTTGAAAAATATGAGAATAATGTATTATTCAATCTAGGTCTATGACATCGTTTTGTTTTAATAAAACTAAAAAGGAAAAATCCACATATTAATATTATAATGCATGTACCATAACATAAAAATGCATGTACGTTATTAGATTTATGTGTTTTTAATGTGATCAAAATTTTTAGGCAACTTCAATTTATGACTTGTTTTAATTTAGTTCCGAAAATTGGGGAAAAAGTATACATTTACATCCTCAGTTTTATCCCACCAAAAAATCTATAAATTTCCTTTAATATTCCCTTGATTAATTTTAGGATAAATTTATGTAGTTTTACTTGGTTATTTTACGGTGATTCTGTCAAACTTGATCGAAAACGGGAAAGATTGAATGAAGATATATTCTTTTGATATACAGGGAATACGTCAATGAAAATCTGGCATAGTTTTGAACAACGGAGATCATTCTTTCCCTTTTGATCCATCCAGTTTTCAGAATTGGAATATACTTATAAAGAGCTGGATCCCATGTCATCGATATTCGATCTTGATGTAATAAAGGAATTACAGCCAACAGTTTAGTTCCATTTCTTTTAATTTGATTATTTTATTAATCGATTCAAAATATTGGTATATAAGGTTTGATTTATTCATTTTTTTTTTTTTAAACCTAAGACTTGTTTATTTGTCAACCTTGGTTTACAACATTGATTTTGGATTTTGATTTAATAAGAGAAATGCTTACATAGTTACAATTCTTTCACTGATAAATAACACGCTTTTTCCTTATATAATCCTTTGTTACTGTAAGGATACAGTTAAAACTCAAGCTATATTTGTGACATCATTTTTCCGTCTTGATCTATGATAGGAAATAATATGGAAAAATGTATTTTCCGATGTAAATGAAATTTTTAAACGGAACGTTTCCTTGAATATATAGAAAATTACTCTTTGGATAAATTACAGTAATTACCTGTCCGAGAAAGCTTGTCAATTAAAATGTAACAAGATTAGTAGCAAGTTAGAACTACTTCAATCTAGAGTCTTCAAATTTGCTCGGTCAGAGATACTACTTTGTTAAAATCAACATATGGCACAGTACATACATTTTTTTATTGAAAAGACATCAACAAGACTGAGCATTTCACACCTGCAATTAAAGGTATTGGTACACGTAAGGGGTCTCCCTATCGAGCGAATCCAGCACCTGCGTGAGCGTGTTTTTCAGTTTGTTGTTCACTTACAAAGACTTCAAGGCAACAGTCGTTGTCAACTGAAGGGTTCTTAAACGCGCAAATACTGCATCAGAATTCAATAATCGCTTAATGACCACACATCACGAAACTCTGATTTCACACTTACATGACATTTTATTTTTTCACATTTGCGTGACTTTTATGTAAGTATTTCCAAGCAGAATAGTTGTACCTTACGTCATACGTCACAAAAATCGACCCACACGTATAATACAAAGAATTTGTCCTATCTCGAATTACTTAACACTTGTACATACAAATATCGTGAGAATCCCTTTTTCGAGGGTCCATTTTACGAAACTAATCCACATTGGAACGTTTGCTTTTAGAAATTGATTACTTGCTCGGTTTGAAAAATATCTTCAACATCGAAAAACGAGACAGAAATGCAAATAGCCCTAGTTTCATTACAGTATACTTTTGGGCCCTTTTCTTGATTGCTGGTCTCTCTGCGCCTAGCGGGCACTGTCTGAGGAATTTAGTTATCAACTTCAAAGCAATAACCATATATTGGTTATGCAACAGTATCTAAAATAGAGAGTCAAATCTTTTCCAAGCCAGGATTTTCTAGTTTTATTTTATCTTTTGTACGTGTAAGTTTTTACTGTGATCTTCGTTTGACTACTTCCTGAAAGCCTTACTTTGCGAATGGGTCTATACGCATCATTTTGAAATAGTATTTTTCGAGCGGAACAGAATGCATATGCATTGCGAATCTATACAGATAAAATAACCTCGACGGAAGTAATTATTATCTCTTGCTTTTCCAAACAGTCTAGACTGGCGGAGAGGTGGAAAAGAAGGATACTTTGAGAAAAGTATATGGTTCAATGTTCATCAAAATGGGTTGCTGTGTGGCCTGAAGTAAAGGGCGGGGCCTGCGTCTCCTGGGTTGGCGTTACGGGTTCTCTCCAACTCTGATCTGCTGCTAATGGCGCAGCCCTTGAGGCACTTCTCCAACGTATGCATGCGCGAAGAGTTAGCACACCTATCATGGCATAGTCAGCCTCGACTCTTCACAGAATCATTGAACGCACATCCTACTTCCTCTACTTTGACCTTTCGTCACCTTCTGAACAAACTTCGTTCTACTTTTCAAATGTAAAGGGATGCAAATCCAAATCGCTGCTGAGAATCTATTCCACGGTCCCAGTTCAAAACGAGACCTACTGATCAGTTTGCGGCAACATGTCCATTAATGTGTTATATTCACTGGAGCGCGAACAGCCCATTTCTTGATGTGATATTATCTGCAGTCTATTTTTGTGTTAACATGTATACAACCATGTCAAAAGACATATTTTGACGCTTTACTCGCTTTAGCACTGGCTCTCAGAGGTGTGATCTCAAGGACAATTGACATGGAAGCAGGATCGCGAATGGTCTTTATCATGTACGATACGATTGACCCGATAAGTCCGGGTAGAGCCGTCGCTTATCTGCCAGTATTTTCAGCATTCCAGCCATCGATCCAGATTCGTTTCAGGCTTAGGCACGATTAGAGCTGGCGTCGGCGCACTTGCGCATCTTGTGATTCGGAGCACAATTATACAAATATTAAAACCCAGAGCCTTGAGAATCGATCCTATAGTGAATCCCTGCTCGCGAAAGAGATTTCGTTACCGTTCGAATAACAATGAGTTGGTTGCGAAGTTATTCTCCAAACGCGTTGGCCCGGTGGAGGTGTTCTTCCTGTACCGACTTAGATCTACTCGCGTTGTTTTATCTTGTACGTAATCGAACATTTTTCTCCCTTCTCCTAAGTTTTTATAAATCTCTACAGTAACGGTAGTCAAAGGCGCACAGCTGATCGTTTGAGGTGTCTGGTTTAAGCTCAAGATCTTTCGCATACGGAGATTGTCAGGTTCGTATGCTGCCTTTTCCTTGATCGCTGTGTTATCCGATTCCGAAACAGCGATTAGCTCATCACCTGTCACCTGAAGGTTTCGATTGGGGTTTCAGTTTGAATTTGCTGACGTTGTTTTTCCATGTCAACGGAATCCATCTGTTGTCTGTCTTAACTGTGAGTGTGCCATCCTTGTTTACCGTAAACTTGACAATGATTTCACACTTTCCAAAACACGGTACTCTACCATATTCATAAACTCAGCTAGAAGGCATTCTAGACTCTCCGTCAGTACATCTTTTACTTTCCATTCGGATGGTAACTCGCTGCCTCCAGCTGATGAGGATGTTCTCGTCGGCAGTTCTTGTGTTTTATTTGCTACGGTGGTAAATGTGGTTTAGTCTTTATAGGGCCAGGGATCATCCAGGCGAGTGAACTTTCCAGTATTAATGCTTTGAACTCCAATACTCCCAAACTTGTTATGACTTAAGCATATCTCAATACGAAAACAAACTCAATCCTATCCGCTCCCTCAGTAAAGGGAACCCGTAGCACCGTCATCGTGACTAATAAGTCCAGCATTATATACCAAAATCAGCTGCTTTCTGTCAGATTTGCCAACCGCAGTACAACGAATTTATTGTGCCCGGTACCACCAGGCTAGCATTCACAGTTGTTCTGAACGCCGGCACAGTACCGCTGGTTGACGCCAACCGTACACTCGTGAAATATCTTGGATGTACTATCGTCAAGAAGTTAAGTATCAAACTCGACTGCAATGAGCTGGCATGTTTCGATGACTCCGACATTTGGAACGCTTGCAAAAAGAGAAAAAACGCAGTCTACCAGGGCATTTTAGCACGTCATCACAGTTGCTAGTCGTGTTGGCGTCACCAAAGCCGTTGCGCCATCAAGCCCGAAGGTTCATCGCATTGTTCGACTTCGAGCTGCTAAATGATTACATGCCATCCTACCAGTCCGGCTTTTCAGAGAGCATCACATCTGAGTTGATGTTTAACGACTATGGCAAGGTGACTTAGAGCACTAATATAGAGGCGAGATACACCAACAGGGTGACCACTCTGTGGTTCGACGTCGTGACCCACCCAGATCTCGCACGCACAATTTTGCAGTAGTGAATGGGGAAAGTAACTATCTTGTACATTATGTTCTTTGTGGACTAGACTCAAAGTACGGTCTGCTCGCGATACTACAAGCTCCTTCTCTACAAGGTGTTGGTGACGATCGAGGGCATCCTAAACAAGATCTATGACCATGGACAAGTGCGATACTAGCGGTGTGAAGAAATTATACAGCTAATGGCCATGGAATATATCAAGAACGGGGAGCTACTGTCAGTCGATACATTCTTCCAAAACCGGTTGGTCTCTATTTTCGATATGATGTCAACAGAAGACCGCAAGAGCTGCAATCAAGAAGGGGCGTCGAAAACGCAAGCGAAGGCATACCACTGAAGGCCATGATCGGTATGCCCTGCTTTAAGGGCTTGCTCAGCTGTTTGAGGAATCCACAACTCTATTTCTTCTCGACCAGTGGGCCTTTCTTTTTAGCGTCTGGCATAAGGAAATAGCCCTCACTAAGTTCGCCTATGCCATCCGCGATTAGAGTATGGCTCATGAGACAAACGTACAACGCCGTTGCTAGCGATTTCTCTAGCAATGTCCGTGGATAGCCTTCATTTACTGTAAAGACGAAGATACGTTTAGGGGAACGCTGAGAAAAAATATCATTTTAAGTCTCGCGTCTATGACTTTCTTAAAAAGGGAAGTTTCTGCAAGTTCCCCCAGCCCACAGACCCACCAGTGTCTTATCAGTTTCAGCCTGCAGCGGTGCGTGATGTAGCAGATTTATGTTGTTATCCTTCAGCCACGCAATAGCATCTTACCATACCCAAAACTTCATACAAGCTGTGGCAAAAGCTGTAAGTGACCTTGATATTGAGGACCTACGATATAGACTGGCAGTCAAGATGGAAGGCTATTGAAACTCTAGCACATCAGCGTGACTGCCTGCTTAAGCTAGTGGCTTCAGGAGTGGGATAAGAATACCTAGACCGGCTTCTTGCTTTTGAGAGCCTCAAGGCGATGTACCGTGAAGACGACACTAAACCGGGGGATGCCTGTTTCGCTGAGGTCGTATATGCTTGGTCTGTCCACGGCAGTTGTGAGTCATTTTCTGCCCATAGACAGATGCGGGCATCATGCGAGGGATTTATAAAAATGGTCTGCTCATCCAGGCCTCTTTGACAAACATTAGCTGCCAACTCTACTTCAGTTATAGCTCAGTACTAGAACAAATTGCAGCTGGCACGAACACATTAAGGCATATTGAAAATAAATAGATCCGTTAGCAGTACCATCCCAGGATGTAATGCAGGCCACTAACGTTGAAAGCCCAGGTAGATGTCCTTCTGGTAAAAGTCTTGCTGCTATGATAAAACAACGCCGGAGTATTAGTTGCGATGACTAAACGAATGCAAGATGACACGATGCTAACTTGTTTCCTAGACTGGCAGCCAGAGGTACGGTAGGTGTGTAATTTAATCACTCTCCACATCTAAATTTAACAACGCATATGACTGAATCAGTTTCTTTGAGCTCCATCCAATCGGATAGTTAAGTAATATATAGTTTCAGCTAGCTAAATATGCTAAGAGTTTATGTAGTAAGCATGTGGATCAACAACATTCATCAAGGTGACAATCTCGTCATTATGATTAAGTTGCGGGTGAAGTTTGAACTGTAGGTGATTTAGCAGGTTTAAAGTTGTTATCTTATAGACTAATTCAATATTGCATTTCTCCTTCTTTGTTTCGTTTACAAAATGCTGCAAAACCTACTAAGCAAACAAACATTCATATGCCAAATTTCTATCTGAATATGCACACAGAAGTATTCTGATTCAAATGCTCAGTCGTTAGTTCCAGCTATCGTAATGCTCTTATGATCAGATTATTTGTTCTAGAACTGGCTAATTGATATAAACGTTTGATCCTTGTGTTGTCTGTATCACATCTTTGAATGTTTCCTGTATAACCTGATGCAATTCTTTTTTCTTTACAAGAGAGTTATTCCAATAACCTCTTCCACTTTCTCACTTATGTAAGTTACGCTTAAAAACAATTTTAGACTGCTCACCTCTATATCTAGTCATATAATATAAAAAATGGACACTGATATGAATGAAGAGGGGTTGAAGTCTTTACGGCCTGAACAATCGGTGCTGCATTGCTTGTGCTAAGGTCAGTGTTATGTATATTTAATTTAATTATTTGTTTGTTAGTTTTAATTTTTTTTTTAAATTCATTACATGCTATTGTAAGGTAACTTTGTTTACTGGAATTGATGTTGTCTAGAATTGAGTTCAGTTCTGTTTGACCTGACTGTTTTCTTGTTTTAATTTCATTGATAAGCAACTAAGAATCGAAACATTGTATCTAGTTGCTGACCTCGTTTCAGAATCAGTGACAGTTTTGGTAAACAACTTTTTTAATTATTTTTTAAAAATCTTTCGCATAGTAAGAATTGTTAAGTTCAGTCTAGGTCATACCTGGACGACGTGACAAGTATCATGTATCAATTGATAACAAACTGCTATTTTTTCCAAAAACATGAACTTTTGACCCTCATCCGGGAATCTGTTTTGCGTCTTACTAAGTCGTATAACTATTGTTTTTGATAGAGGTTTGTTAGTCGGGCTCCAAACAATTGACTCTTTAAGTTGTTATTATGTTGTGACCAGTTTGAGGTGAATATTCTTTTCATTTTCTTCAAAATTATTGAATACAATTGATTCTTTTCCCTAGAAATACATATGTGCTCCTACAAAATTCTTGGATGAAGACATTTATTAAAATTTATACGGAATTCAAAACCGGAATAATACTTTTTGTGATTCAACAAGAAACTGTTGACACGTCTAGACTTTGAAGGTTACAGCAGATGTCATCGCCTTCCATTTTGGATTTCATCGGGACTCGAGCTCAGATTCAATTAGGACTTTTTATTACTTGGACTTCTATTTTTTAATTCTTCGATTATTTTTGGATTTGATTCGTAAAACCGTAAGTTCTTTTATCTCATTTTTCACATGGTATTCTAGGGAAAAAAATTATTTGTTTAATTTTACAAAGCTTGTTGTCTTCACTCTCTTTGGTTACTTATTTCAAGATCATAGACTCGTTACAGAAAATTGGATGCTCGTCCTTGGGTTATAAGACTTTTGGCTAAAATAAATCAGAAAACGTTTTTGTTTTTTGGTTTTTTTTTAAATTTAAGCTCCCATAGTTTTTTGAATTTTTAAATCCCAAGTATTATTGTGCATTTTAGAAATCTTTAGTGAAATCAACAGGCTTTCTACAATGTCATCAAAAGTGAAGATCTTTCTTTCAAACCCCACCCAGAAACAGTTAGAATTCTTGAAGAAAAAAAAAGATGAATTGCTTCAGCTTGCCAGAAAATATGCAATTAGATAAGGAGGAGAGAGAGAGAAACAGATGCAGTTGCAATTGGACGAAGAGGAAAGAGAGATACAAGTGCAAGGAGAGAAGGAAGAAATAGAATATCAATTTAGATTAAAGGAATTAGAGCTGGCAAGTGAAAAGCACATTCCCACAATACATACAAATTGAAGTTTTGATATTACTAAGAATATTAGGTTAGTGCCCTCTTTTAGACAAAAAGAAGTAGACAAATATTTTCCTCAGTTTGAAAACATTGATGAAAATTTGGAATGGCCAAGGGAACATTGGACTCTTATTACAATGTTTATGTACTGGTAAAGTGATATTTACAATTCACTGTCACTACAGCAAAGTGCTGACTATGATCTGGTTAAGGAATGCATCTTAAACGGTTATGAGTTAGTCCCTGAGGCTTATCGACAAAAAATTCAGGAACTATTAAAAAGAAGCTGGACAAACTTGTGTCGAATTTGCAAGAGAAAAAGAGCAGTTATTTGATAGGTGGTGCTTAGCCAAGAAAGTTGATCAAGATTACGAAAATCTCAGACAACGTGTATTACTTGAGGAGTTCAAGAACTGTGTCCATAGTGACATTAAGATTTATCTTGATGAGCATAAGGTCAAAACCTTGGAAAATGCTCCTCGTACTGCTGACGAGTATTTCTTAACTCATAAAATTTCTTTTGTAGGCAAGTCTTCCACTCAGCAATCTTCTGGTAAAAAAAGTATTTCAGCCTAATACGAGCCCTTTTTAATTCAATATCGCACAACTTTTAGAAATCAAGCTTCTGATAAGCTTGATCAGAAATCATTATCTCTTCCTACGTGTACCTATTGCAAGAAGAAAGGACATGGTATTTCTGATTGCTACAAATTGAACAATAAGCATCAGAATCAAGATAGACCTATTCCAAGTGCTCTTTTTTCTAAGAGGTCAAGGTCACGGTCATGTATTGAAAGCAATATATTTGTTGGGTCTCATAAACCCCAGTCTGATTTTATTATGGAGAATTATGAACCATTCATGTCAAAGGGTTCTATATCATTTTTGGGTGATTCAGCCAATCCTATCCCTATTAAAATTTTAAGGGACACATGAGCTTCTCAGTCTTTTATTATCAGATACTTTGCCTTTTTCTGAGAAGTCTTCTTCTAATGAGAGTGTTCTTATTCAGGGAGTAGAGTGCGGCTTTGTTACTGTTCCTCTCCATTGTGTAAATTTGTCATCAGACTTAGTCTCAGGACCCGTGACAGTCGGAAACGTGTTTTCTTTACCCGTTGAGGGCATTCATTTATTACTAGGTAATGACCTAGCTGGGGATAAGGTTGTGGTTAATCCACTTGTAACTGACAAGTCTTCTTTGGATCAGAAAGTCGATCCTATTGAGAAAAAATTCCCTGATTTATACCCAGCTTGTGCAGTTACTAGAGCTACGGCAAAGAAGGCTCATGAGATTGATGTTGACCAGGAAATTATTCCTTTAGCTGACACATGTATTGGTCAGGCTTTTGATGAGGTCACTTTCACTCCTTGTTCGGATCAATCAAAAGGTATTGGTCACAGTGATCCTCTTTTAACTACTCGTTCTCTTTATTCTAATCAGGGTGATAAACGACAATCACTTGTCGTCGAACAGGAAAAGATCCTGAGATCTCCTGTTTGTTTCAAAGGGCCATCAGTGAAACTGAAGCCACTGAAATACGTTCTGTTATTTCATTAAAAATGGGATTCTTATGAGAAAATTGAGACCTCCCGAGGTACCTGCTGGTGATGAGTGGTCAGTGAACTATCAAATTGTTGTTCCAAACTCGTACAGACAGGAAATTCTTAGTCTGGCACATGAAACTCCTTTGGCTGGTCATGTAGGGATTAATAAGACTTATCACAAGATCTTGAATCATTTCTATTGCCCCAAAATTAAAAGTGATGTTTATAAATACTGCAGATCTTGTCATACTTGTCAAGTGGTAGGAAAACCCAATCAGAAGATACCTAAGGTTCATCTGCAACCTATTCCTGCATTTGACGAACCATTTAGCAGAATAATGGTAGATTGTGTCGGTCCTTACCTAAGGCCAAGCCAGGCAACCAACACTTGTTAACCATAATGTGTGCGTCAGCAAGATTCCCAGAGGCAATTCCTTTGAGGAATATTAAAACTAAAACAATAGAAAAAGCTTTGATAAAGTGTTTTTACTAACTTTGACCTTCCCAAATCTGTCCAATCTGATCAAGGATCAAATTTTATGTCTGGAATTTTCCAGCAAGTTATGAATGAATTAGGCATCCAACAATTAAAATATTCTGCCTATCACCCTGAGAGCCAAGGGGCTTTAGAAAGATTTCATCAGACTGATTCGATCATATTGTTTTGATACCGGTAAAGATTGAGATGAAGGCGTTCATTTACTATTGTTTGCTGTTAGGGAATCAGTTCAAGAATCTTTAGGATTCAGTCCCTTTGAACTAGTTTTTGGACACACTATGCGTGGACCATTGAAGTTGTTGAAAGAGAAACTTCTTTTTAATGAAGATACTGAAATCAATCTTGTCGATTATGTTTCCAATTTTAAGTATAAGCTGTCAAAGGATTGTGAGGTTGCAAGACCTAATCTGCACTCTACTCAGTCAAAAATGAAATTAAGGTATGATAAAAATGCAAATAAAAGGAGTTTTCAGCCTGGTGATAGAGTTCTGGCTCTCTTTCCCATACGACAAAAATCCTCTTCAGGCCAAGTATTATGGTCCCTACACAGTTGAAAAGAAAGTAAATGATTTAAATTACATTATAAATACTCCTGGGAGGCGAACACAAAAACAACTTTGCCACATAAACATGTTAATGGAGTATACTGAGAGAGATAGCCAGGTTAATCACGCAGTTAATTTAGTTGCACCTGTCTCACTTAGTGAGGATTTAAGTGAGGGAATGCAATCGACATTATTGATTTTGGAGAGAAAAATCTTCGGAATTCAGAAATTATGAATAATCTGGACCATAAACTTTCACATTTGCAACAACAAGAAAGGAATGAACATAAACAGTTATAATTTGAATATGAGTACTGATTTCCAGATGTTCCTACGAGAACAAACAAAATTTACCATGACGTTGAAATTGCAAATTCCAAAACTGTGAAACAACACCCAAACAGGATGAACCTTCTCAAACAGGGATACTTGAAAAAAGAAATTCAGTATTTGCTGGAAAATGATTTGAGAGCCTAGTAAAACAGACTCGAGTTCACCATGTATACTTGTTCCGAAACCAAATTAAACTTTCCGCATGTGCACGGAATATAGAAAAGTGAACAGTGTGACAAAAACAGACTTATTTCCATTACCCAGAATCGACGACTGCATTTATAAAATTGGAAATGCTAAGTATATCACTAAATTTGACCTTCTGAAAGGATTTTGGCAAATTCCACTGACGAAAAAGGCAACGGAAATTTCGGCATTAGTGACTCCATATGGACTATGAATATAAAGTGATGCCGTTTGGGATGAAGGTTTCGCCAAGTACTTTTCAACGTTGGATAGCTGCATACTTCTCTGTGGTGTATCCGAAGTGTCGGAAATTTTGTTCCAATTTTTCTAATATTGCTGAGCCCCTGACAAATTTATTGAGCAAGAAAAACAAGTTTCATTGAACTGAAAAATGTCAGGAGGCTTTTGATAAGTTAAAGGGCATACTTAAGAGTGCACCAGTTCTTACAGCTCCAAATTTCAGTCAATCATTTATACTGTCTGTTGATGCAAGTGATGTTGTGGTTGTAGCAGTATTGATTCAAGAAGATAAAAATGGTGTTGATCATCCAGAGTGCTATTTTTCTAAGAAATGAAATAAGCACCAAAGAAATTATTCTACAACTGAGAAGGAATGTTTGGCTTTGATACTGACATTACAACATTTTGAAATTTACATCAGTTCAGCTCCTTCTCCGATTATTGTGTTTAGTGATCACAACCCTATTACTTTCGTCAGCAAGACGAAAAACAAAAATCAGAGATTATTAAGGTGGAGTTTGTTGTTACAGGAATATAATATTGACACCAGGCACATCAAGGGAAAAGACAATTTAATAGCAGATACACTTTCTTGTGTATAGAAATAAATTATTTCATGTATACTCTGTATCATTCATAAGATTTCTTCTTATGTTATTTTTTTATAAACCTCATGCATAATTAACCTATGGTAAAAAGAAAGCTTTATTATATAAATCTTTATTTTCTTTTATGGGGGGAAGTGTTATGTATATTGAATTTAATTGTTTGTTTGTTAGTTTTAATTTATTTTTAATTCAATTACATGTTATTGTAAAGTACCTTTATTTATTGGATTTGACATTATCCAGAATTTCAGTTGCAGCCAGTACAAATAGTCGAAGAAGAATCCAGAAAAATCACTGAAAAAAAACAACGACCCACCGGAAGCTACAGGTGTGTTTCCTCTTCACAAGGTTGAATACTTACTATTACACATAGAGAAGAATCAACCTCTCAGAGAAATTGCAAATGAAGATAGCTTAGGAATGCCGAAGCCAGTTCAACTAAGAGTTAATTTTATTTCATGAAATGAACATGTCAAATTACATTGGCCAAATGTATCCAGAGATTTTTCTTTAAAGAAAATTTTTCCACCATTTAACCGACTTCAGCAATCCTATACCTCACGACATCCATTTTTTAAGAATGTTGGAGAAAATTCAGGATGTGTCCTTCAGTGCAATCTTTGTACAAAATGCATGTGTCTCATGAAAAATGTACTTGATTTTTACATTTACAGTTTAAGAAATGTTATTAGCATTTTTTTTTTCCTTTCCACGTTCCATTCACATGCACTAATTTCCTCAAAACATTGTTCTGAATGTTCACTTCAACGTACGATGCCAAATGCGATGGAGATCAGGATCAAGGTAATATTTGTAAAAGCTTCTGAAAAATTAGCCTTTTTTGAGATGAAAGAGCAAAGGTCAATATTTGCTTAGTATCTTGATACTTCTTTACAATGGGACTATGGTTTTTCACTACATCACATGAAGTCCAAGGGGTAGGGGTCAGAGTCAATAGATAAGTAATTCACTATGTCATATGAAGATCAAGTGGGATGAGAGTAAATAAAGGAATTAGCTGTCAAGTCTTCAAACTGTTTTGTTGAATGTTGGCAAGTACTTCACCACTAACTAAAACAGAGATCGCAAATCTGCATGAACATTTGTCATTTTAGCAGCATCAATTTTTAATCTAATGTACATCATTTGATGGTCATCATCATGCTGATGAAACTATGTCACAATCATGCTGATGAAACTATGTCACCATCATGCTGATGAAATTGTGTCACCATCATGCTGATGAAACTATATCACCATCATGTTGATGAAACTATGTCACCATCATGTTGATGAAACTATGTCACCATCATGTTGATGAAACTATGGCACCATCATGCTGATGAAACTATATCACCATCATGTTGATGAAACTATATCACCATCATGTTGATGAAACTATGTCACAATCATGCTGATTAAACTATGTCACCATCATGTTGATGAAACTATGGCACCATGATGCTGATGAAACTATATCACCATCATGTTGATGAAACTATATCACCATCATGTTGATGAAACTATATCAGCATCATGTTGATGAAACTATGTCACAATCATGCTGATTAAACTATGTTCCCATCATGCTGATGAAACTATGTCACCATCATGCTGATGAAATTGTGTCACCATCATGCTGATGAAACTATGTCACAATCATGCTGATGAAACTATGTCACCATCATGCTGATGAAACTGTGTCACAATCATGCTGATTAAACTATGTCCCCATCATGTTGATGAAACTGTGTCACCATCATGCTGATGAAACTATATCACCATCATGTTGATGAAACTATGTCACCATTATATTGATGAAACTATGTCACCATCATGTTGATGAAACTCTGTCACCATCATGTTGATGAATCTATATCACCATCATGTTGATGAAACTATGTCACCATCATGTTGATGAATCTATGTCACCATCATGTTGATGAATCTATATCACCATCATGTTGATGAAACTATATCACAATCATGTTGATGAAACTATATCACAATCATGTTGATGAAACTATGTCACCATCATGCTGATGAAACTATGTCACCATCATGTTGATGAAACTATATCACCATCACGTTGATGAAACTATGTCACCATCATGTTGATGAAACTATATCACCATCATGTTGATGAAACTATATCACCATCACGTTGATGAAACTATATCACCATCACGTTGATGAAACTATATCACCATCATGTTGATGAAACTATATCACCATCATGTTGATGAAACTATGTCACAATCATGCTGATTAAACTATGTTCCCATCATGCTAATGAAACTATGTCACCATCATGCTGCTGAAACTATGTCACCATCATGCTGATTAAACTATATCACCATCATGCTGCTGAAACTGTCCCCATCATGCTGATTAAACTATGTCCCCATCATGCTGATGAAACTATGTCACCATCATGCTGATGAAACTGTGTCACAATCATGCTGATGAAACTATGTCCCCATCATGCTGATGAAACTGTGTCACCATCATGCTGATGAAACTATATCACCATCATGGTGATGAAACTGTATCACCATCATGTTGATGAAACTGTATCACCATCACGTTGATGAAACTATATCACCATCATGTTGATGAAACTGTATCACCATCACGTTGATGAAACTATATCACCATCATGTTGATGAAACTGTATCACCATCACGTTGATGAAACTATATCACCATCACGTTGATGAAACTGTATCACCATCACGTTGATGAAACTATATCACCATCATGTTGATGAAACTGTATCACCATCACGTTGATGAAACTATATCACCATCATGTTGATGAAACTATATCACCATCACGTTGATGAAACTATATCACCATCACGTTGATGAAACTGTGTCACCATCATGCTGATGAAACTATATCACCATCACGTTGATGAAACTGTGTCACCATCATGCTGATGAAACCATATCACCATCACGTTGATGAAACTGTGTCACCATCATGCTGATGAAACTATATCACCATCACGTTGATGAAACTATATCACCATCATGTTGATGAAACTGTGTCACCATCATGTTGATTAAACTATGTTCCCATCATGCTGATGAAACTGTGTCACCATCATGCTGATGAAACTATATCACCATCATGCTGATGAAACTATATCACCATCATGTTGATGAAACTGTGTCACCATCATGTTGATGAATCTGTCACCATCATGTTGATGAAACTGTGTCACCATCATGTTTATGAAACTGTATCACCATCACGCTGATGAAACTGTGACACCATGATGCTGATGAAACCATGTCACCATCATGCTCATGAAACTATGAAATTTGAATGTTGAAGATAGTTACACCTTTTCACTGAAATTGTTCCCAAATCTCACTTTGTATTCTTCTAAAAGCTGACAAAACTAAATATGAGTGCATCTTTGGATAACAATACCTAACCTAGTTTTTTGTAGGTTAAGTTTTGCTGCATTAAATTAGATCAGCAGTCACCTGTTCCATACATAGTACAGTTACTAGTCATTGATTTTAATATTCCTAACTGTGACCTTTACCCTAATGTGTTGGGGGTGGGTGGGTCATAACTGGTATATGACGCAAAATCCAGTTATAATGTATGCTTAGATAAAATTTGAATATGATACATTGCAGCTCAAAAACTTCAAATTGTTAGATGATGTGGATCATTGGATTTGAACACTTTTTGAAATGAAAATTTCCAAGTCTTTTCTGAATCAAACTGATTTTTTTCAAGGTTCACTTATGACCCTTATTGAATAGAATTATCCAAATTCTGATTTTGAAAGCACATATCTTACAAATCAATAACTGTTTTTATTTTTAGACTCTCCTGCAGCATCAAAATGAGATATATGACCATATACTAAATGATGGGATATATCACTTGAAACAACAATTACTAAAATTCAAATAAATTTGCATGTAACTCATTTAAATTTACAGATGTTAACTTCATGCTGCTTAACAGAGTCTGTTATGAAGATTTTTTTTTTTAACAGGTTTGTTTGAAATTTTGACAAAAAGCACTTAAAAATTATAGACCTTTGTGCAAAAAGGACATTGTTAAAAATTATCTCCTTGCATTTGGTTGCTGTCCTCAGGGGTATTGTAATGTAACCTGATTATATACTTATATTTAATGCAATTATTGTTACGTACAACTAGTGTGTGGGATTCAGCACCAAATATTGCCCCAGATAGATTTATGCCTGTTTATTAAGATCTGATAGAAAACATCACTGCAAAGCAAGATGGAGGTTGGAGTCATGGCTAAGGTTACTTTCTAATCATGTTTAACACTGTGTCCAGAGAACTATCAAATAAAACAAGTAGATTTATCACATTACAAGTTAAATAATTTTACACATTAAAGAAGGTACTGGGGAAGATAAATGTTATTATTTATTTTGTTAAACTTAACAAGATCACATACCACAGACAACCTGTTAGTACATTAGTACACTGTGATGCTTGACTAGTCATCATACATTCTTCTTAGAAAATATGAATATGGAGCTGTGGGAAAACCAGTCTACTGGACCAATTTGATCACCTCAGCACTTGAATTGACTATGGTTCTGCCTCTATGGTTATTGAGTTCTTCTGAAGGCAGAACAGGATTAAGCTGATGTTGTGTTCATTTGCAACAAGTACAGTGGAGAGAATATTGGCATACATCAATGCTACTTTCATGAACTGAATTTTATATTTGGTTTTAGGGAGACAACATGCTGCTTAATACCCGAGATAACCCACAATGAAAACCTGAGAAATTCTTTTAATCTAAAATTCAAACCATGTTCAAAGTATGAAACTGCAGAGCAAAACCTATACAAATATGTTTTGATGAATACCGATAGGATACACATAGCAACTGTACCTCAACTGACTCAAAAGTACCACATGCTCCAAATATTCCATTCAGGACTTTGCAAATTTAACTCATGATGAGTTAAATTAAAGTGATATGTACAATTTCTTAATTTTCCCCTGACTTTGATCAATACCTCCAAATTAAACCTATTCTTTCTCTCAATTTCCTGGTAGTGTTGGAACCCTGGTGTCAGTAAAAATGAGCATTTACTGCAACTCTGACCTTAACTTAGGTGTTGCAGTTGTGGTACTCATCACACTATCTGATATACACAGGGTTACAAATTCATTAAAATATCTAGAGTAATTCAGAAAAATTTACAGTATGTAGATATAGATCTCCATATTATATTTTCCAATCCATGACCTTTTCAAATTATCTGGTCATAATAGACTTGTAAAGTTTCATAAAATTATCTTCTGTTGCACAATCATTACTGCATGGACAAAAATATATGCCACAGAGTTACACTATTCCTTGCTCTGACCTTGCTGTTTAGGCAGGAGTGACATGACTGGTAGGCAGTATACCATCATGTCATTCTTATGTGTGTAAACTTGCATCATAATATTTTAAGTGGTTTGTAAGTTACCACCCAGACAAGGATATGTATCACCAAGTTACCACCCAGACAAGGATATGTATCACCAAGTTACCACCCAGACAAGGATATGTATCACCAAGTTACCACCCAAATAAGGATACAGTGTATGTATCACCAAGTTACCACCCAGACAAGGATATGTATCACCAAGTTACCACACAGACAAGGATATGTATCACCAAGTATTGACCTTGATCTTTATGTCATTAAAGTCTCTATATGAACTGCTGAGTGATTGGGCAGACATGCAAAAGTTAATGGATGGATGGATGAATGGATGGATGGTGATCACTCCATAACACATAATGTGCCTGACTTCTATGTCACACTCAACTGCAAAAGGCATAGACCCATTTCCACCATAGCTTAAATCACAAACCCATTTCCACCATAGCATAAATCACAGACCCATTTCCACCACAGGATAAATCACAGACCCATTTCCACCACTGCAAAAAGCACAGACGCATATCCACCATTTCAAAAAGCACAGACCCATATCCACCACTGCAAAGTGCGCAGACTCTTTTCCACCACTGCAAAAAGCACAGACCCATTTCCACCACTGTAAAAAGCACAGACCCTTTTCCACCACTGTAAAAAGCACAGACCCTTTTCCACCACTGCAAAAAGCACAGACCCATTTCCACCACTGCAAAAAGCACAGACCCATATCCACCATTTCAAAAAGCACACACCCATATCCACCACTGCAAAAAACACAGACCCATTTCCACCACTGTAAAAAGCACAGACCCCATTTCCACCACTGTAAAAAGCACAGACCCATTTCCACCACTGTAAGAAGCACAGACCCATATCCACCACTGCAAAAAGCACACTCATAAGGCATAATACACAGACCCATATCCACCATAGCATAATACAATGACCCATATCTACCACTGCAAAAATCTCAGACCCATATCCACCACTGCAAAATGCAATGCATAACGTACAGACCCATATCCACCATTGTTAAAAGCTCAGACCAATATCCACCACTGCAAAAAGCACAGACCCACATCCACCACTGCAAAAAGCACAGACCCATATCAGCCACTGCATAATGCACAGACCCATATCCACCACTGAATAAAGTCAACCAATACCACCATTGCATAATGCACAAACCCATATCCATGACTGCAAAAAGCTCAGACCCATATCTGCCATTGAATAATGAACATGCTCATTTCCACCACTGCATAATACACAGACCCATATCCACAACTGCATAATGCATATACCCATGACCAACATTGTATAATGTGCAGACCCATATCCAACACTGCATAATGCAGAGACCCATATCTGCCACTACATAATGCACAGACCCATATGTAACATTGCATAATGCACAGACCAATATCTACCACTACATAATGCATTGACCCATATCCACCATTGTATAATGCATATACCCATATCCATCACTATAATGCACAGACCCATATCCACCATTGTAAAAAGCACAGACCCATATCCACCATTGTAAAAAGCACAAACCCATATACACCACTACATTATAGACCCATATCCACCACTGCATAATGCACAGATCCATATCTACCACTGCATAATGCACAATGCATAGACCCATATCCAACACTGAATAATGCACAGACCCATATCCACCATTGTAATAAGCACAGACCCATATTCACCACTGAATAATGCACAATGCATAGACCCATATTCACCACTGAATAATGCACAGACACATATCCACCACTGCATAATGCTCTGGCAGATAAGACTCTATGCTCATTCATAGAAATATTATGACAAAT
>JAECUM010093371.1:0-96876 GCA_016617855.1 Megalonaias nervosa
ATAGACTATCAATAACTGAGAATCTAGCAAAGTGTATTTATACTTGCCTCTCTCTCTCTCTCTCTCTCTCTCTCTCTCTCTCTCTCTCTCTCGTTTCCCTCAGTAATGACAATAACGCTTCTGTTATCTTGCACATTTATTCTTCTCAGTTTTTTTCATCTTGAGATATATTTAAGTTCTTTGATTCTTTCACTGTTGCTATAACTATCATGTCTGAAATCATGCAAGTTGGAGAATTACATATTTTTAAAGGAAGAATTTGTGATAAAGTTTGGTTTGATGCATTTTGACACAGCAACACAATTAGGTTATTTGGTATTTAATGACGAGGCAATTAGAGACAAGTTGCACCATTGTTGCTGATCTGGGTTGATCGATTGGTAGGATTTGAAACCACACCCATGAGGTCTGAAGTCTGGCATGTTAACAACTAAGCCACCTTAGAATTTGAGAAGGAATGTTGGCCAATAAAAAAGTGGATGAAGACAGGAATGTTCTGTAGAAGCAAGAGGTGAAAGTGGGCCTGGTATTATTCACCTGTTATACATTGGTCTAAAAGGCAAATGTAGTAAAGCAGGTGTCTTGGGTTGAAAGATGCCCATTTCAGGATAATTTGCACCTATTTGGTAGATTGTTGCTATTTTAAATGCTGTTCAGTTATGTTTCTACTTGAGTTACTTGGCTGAACCAGATTGTGCATTGGTATCATTTGTATGAATATGAAAAGTTTACTCAACCTATCACATTTGGTCTGATATGGAAATCCAGTTATGGAGAGAGAGAGTCATTGTATGATTTCCACCAGGTTGCTATGTAAGACACACCATTCTTAGGGTGTCACCCTGGATACAACTTTGATAGAGCAGGTCCTAAGAAAAACTCACACAAAATTTGATCAAATTGGGTCAACTGTTCTTTACAAGAAGTTAAAAGTATGCTTTCCACCAGCTTGCTAAGGAAGCTACAAAGTTGCATGGGAAACCACCACAGATACAATTTTGATTTATCAGTGTCTTAAGAAACACTTCTATCAAGTTTGATCAATATTGGGTTGAGTCATTCTGGCAAAGAAGTCACAAATAGGTTACCAATTTTGCTAGAGAGCCTTCCCAAACACAATTTTGTAAGAGTGTCCTGCAAAACATTCTTGTAAGACTGTAACATTTACAGTGGAAATACCTGGTAGTTTATTTTATTTTACTGCCTGTAAATATTTGTAAAAATCTGTAAACATGTCCATGAACACACATTTGGCTGAACTACCATTTCCAGTTAAATTATATATTTCCACATCTTTCTTTAAAATATACATTTATGACTTCCACTTTCATTGTGAAATCACTGGGAAAAACACATTGATAAGAATTGGTTATAGTACATTATATAGGTTGATTTACTAATAATGCTGAAAAAATTCTTTATTATATGGTATTTGCCATGATAAACTTTTTTTCTACAGAACCTTTGATTAGTAACATTTTATTTCTTAGTTTCTAGTTTGTAGGGTAAAGTATGGTGTCTTAGTCATTTTAGATCCTAAAATGTATTGGATGCACATTTCTAGGCAGTACATCTGGTTCCATTCTTGATTTGTTGTCATGTATTTATATGTAACAGTAGGAAACATTGTGGAGGCTGTCTTTGTTTTTGCTTGGCTGTAGGTGCCATTTCTTGAAGCAGTGACATACTATAATCCCATCTCCCTGTGGGCTTAGGGATATGTAGGTGCATACTATAATCCCCTGAGTGGGTTATGGGATATGCAGGAATATACTATAATCCCATCTCCCTGTGGGCTTAGGGATATGCAGGTGCATACTATAATCCCCTGAGTGGGTTATGGGATATGCAGGGACATACTATAATCCCATCTCCCTGTGGGCTTAGGGATATGCAGGTGCATACTATAATCCCCTGAGTGGGTCATGGGATATGCAGGGACATACTACAATTCCATCCCATTCTAGGTGTGGAGATATGCAGGGACATACTATAACAATACACGCACACCCCCTGTGGCTTGGGGATATGCAGTTACATGCTATACTCCCATCCCCTGTTGGCTTAGGGATATGCAGGGACATACTATAAACCCCTGAGTGGGTTATGGGATATGCAGGGACATACTACAATTCCATCCCATTCTAGGTGTGGAGATATGCAGGGACATACTATAACAACACACGCACACCCCCTGTGGTTTGGGGATATGCAGTTACATGCTATACTCCCATCCCCTGTTGGCTTAGGGATATGCAGGGACATACTATGAACCCCCCCCCTCCCCCCAAGTGGGCTTGGGGATATGCAGGGACGTGCTATACTCCCATCCCCATGTGAGCTTGGAGATATGCAGGAACATGCCATAATCCCATCCCCTTGTGGGCTTATTGATATACAGAGGCATTCTATAATCCAGTCCCCATAAGTTTGGAAATGTCGAATTGGCCTGATGTACCCTCCCATATGTCATAAGAAGAATTAATGATATGAGCTGTGTTGGTGAAGGGGTTAGCATGTTGAACTTGAAACTGAAATGGTATGGGTTTGAATCCTGCCCACTGATCAGTTACATTAGTTATCATGGCATGTCCATGAGCAAGGCCCTTTATTCTAATTGCTTTGGCACTAAATAACCTACTTGTGTTGCTGTGCTATAAATACCAAACCAAGCCAAACCATAATTCCACCTCCTCTTGTGGCCTGATAAGCTCAAAATGTCACTCAACATCCTGCAATATTTTGAGGGGCTGAAATGAGGTAAACATGCCAAAAAACTAGAGAAGCAAGTAAATATTCATTTACTTTTCTTCCGCATACTTTTTGAAAATAGGTCTTATATAAAATTGCTGTCAGATGATAGATTGAGAAGGGGTAGGATATTCTTTTTTGGTAAGAAACAGTATTCATATGAGATTAAAGGTACATATTCTCTGTTGTTAATATAATCTGATGATTTTTTTTCCACTTGTATTTGATAGCAAAGCTTGTTAGTTGAAAAATGCTTCAGGTTTGAAATATTACAGTTTAATGACATTGAGTGCAAATTATTCCAGGTATGAAGTGCCATGAGTATGATTTGTCGTGGATATAAATTGTCCCTGGTATAAATGGGGACTTGTATAGTATGTCATGATTGATTGTTGTTGTTGTTGTAGGATTTAATGCCATTTTTCAGCACTATATAGGCTATACATGGCGGCCAGTATAATTGGTGGAGGAAGAACCCTGGAAAATCCTGGGAAGAACCACCGACCCTTGAGAAGCTACTGGCAAGCTTTCTCACGTACCCACGTTAGCCGAGCCTGAGACTCAAACCCACACAGACAGAAGTAAGATGGCAGTGATCCAGAATGGTGAGTGCTTTAGACCACTCGGCCACTTGGGGCCCCATCATGATTGAAGTTACATGGTTATGATATGACTCTAATATGGAATAAGGGTATAAAAGATCTTGGGTATAGGGTGTAAATGGGGACATGTACAGTATGTCCTGATTTAAGTTACATGGGTATGATGATATGACTCTAGTATGGAATAAGGGTATAAAAGATCTTGGGTATAGGGTGTAAATGGGGACATGTACAGTATGTCTTGATTTAAGTTACATGGGTATGATGATATGACTCTAGTATGGAATAAAGGTATAAAAACTCTTGGGTATGAATTGTTCAGGGTATAAATGGAGATATGTGCTGTGTATCCTGATTTAAGTTACAAGAGTATGTTATGACTCGAGGTATGAAATGTTGGTATACAAACTCTTGGGTATGAATTGTCCTAGGCACAAAATATCTTGGTACAAATTACCTTGGTACCAGCTGCCTTGATACATACTATCTTGGTACATAATGCTTTGTTACAAATTCATTTGTACATAATGCTTTGTTACAAATTACTTTGGTACATAATGCTTTGTTACAAATAACCTTGGTACCAGTTGCCTTGGTTCATTGTGGTTTTGGTAAGAAATGTGTATCAATTGTTACTTTCCAAGTGTAAGTTAGTGCATTTGATTGGGAGTTCTCGAGGGCAGATGTGTATTAGGGGGGAGGGATAAATCTATCACAAACCCCCTCTTAAAAAAAAAAGAAAGAAAAATGAACATGAAACAACTGGAACATTTACAAGAATACGTTTTCTTTGCAGTTAGATGATTAAGTGCTTAAAATGCAAGTGCTTCCAGGTGCTTTGCTCCATAGGCCCCCACCAGAGGTCCATCCCAGTCCCCTCATCTACTAGATTATACACTTTCTCCCTGCCCAACTCCACATGATTTATTTCTGGAGCTGTATTTTTTAAGCTTTGAAATATAATCATAAAGATCTGCATTTTTTGTTGCCTGAACAGTTTACATTCTTGTATGTCTACATTCAGAGTAATATCATTTTTGTGGAGTTTCACCTTACACATAAGTTCTTATATTTCTGTTATTAGGAAATATGTATTTATTTTCATGATCTGTCATTTGGTTACATTACCAGTCCCAGGCATACCACCTCATTGCTGGAATTTGAACAATTGTGACACAGAAATTCACACAAGATGATTTAAAATTACCTGGCTAGTACATTACTCTAAATCCAGTTACCCCGATAAATGGAATGTTTGACCATTTCATCATTATGGTCAAATGTAGAGGTGATAAAATTCTGTGTTTAACTACCATATGGTGGAAAGCGTTAGAGAAAAATGTGAATTTAAACTTGTTTATGACTAGGAGGAACATTAACAGTGGGAAATTGAAATGTTTTTGATGGTCAAAGGGGGACAACTCCATTGAAGGTACTGTGCAAATAAGCCAACAGTGCTAGAAGCAAAGAGTTGCTTACCTTAAGAGTTGCTTACCTTAATTTATTGTGCTTAAGGTATCTTCCTTTGAAACTGGGTACACATATTGGACCAGTGGTGTCGATTGGTACACATATTAGACTAGTGGTTTCAATCTTATAACATTTATCCATATGTTTATCCATCCATTCATAATTCACACATCCATTCCCAGATGATAACTCTAAAACCATTAAACATATCTCTACACATGTTAAATGAGTACTTTACATTGTGACTTATCATGTTCATAATAAGAAAAAAGTACGAGCTTTAATATCTTTAAGGATTTTTTTCCATGTGCCAGTCTATCCATCCATAATACACATTTTCATTTCTTGAACAAATATCCAAAACTGTTTAAGATTTTAATCTCTATGAAGTATTATATATTTGTCAGATTTATAGTGAGTATGTGCATTTTATATGCATACCATAAGGATGGCTATGTTATTTTGTCTGTCCATCCATCTGTTACAAAGTTGGTTTTTGCACAATACCTTCAGTTGTCCACCATCTACAGTTATCAAACTCAGTTGATGGCTTGCAAATGGGTTAAGAAAGAAGTCTGATTATATGTTTATCTATATTTCAGATTTTGGCCTCAGTAACACATATGGTCGAGATGAACTAATGAAGACTCACTGTGGCTCCCTTGAATATGCAGCCCCAGAACTACTGGCTGCCACAGAGAGATATGGACCTGAGATTGACATTTGGAGCATGTAAGTTCTGCTTGGTTTTAAGATAGCTATATTTTCTATGCATTGCAATGTCAGAAAGAAACATACCATGTATACTTGCTTATAAGATGAGTCCAACTGCATAGTGCACAAACCCAGATCTGCTGTTGCATAATGCACCAGTAGATCTGGGTCTGTGCAGTTTGATAGGTGCAGTCAGTAGAACAAAAAACATACTGTCATCTGCACACGCATTATGCTATACTAGATCAGGATACATGTTGTTTGCAGTTGGACATCATTTATAAGTGAGTATGTATGGTACTGTTTTGCTGCTGTTCCTCTATTGGTCCATCCCAGATCTTTTCAGCCATGAAAGTTTAAAAAACTATTACACTTTGAACCATGAAATTTTAAACTCTGTATCAAAGTCTAATATACCATGTATACTTGCATATGAGTCAAGTCAAACTGCAAAATGCACAGACCCAGATCTGCCATCACATAACGTGCTGGCAGATCTGGGTATGTGCAGTTTGATAGGAGTAATCAGTAGAACAAACAACATGGACCCATATCTGCAGGCACATTATGCTATGGCACATCAGGATCTTTATTGTTTGCAGTTTGACTAGACTTATAAGCAAGTACATATGATAGATGATCTAGTGATTATTAGGCTGTTGTAGCAGTATTTTTAGTCTTTTTGCACTTTTTATACGTAAACTTTTTTGACAAAATTCTTGTTGGCACAGTTAATAAAACTGAGATAAACAAATGAAATTTGATAGGCATATAGGTATTAAAAAGTAGAACATGTGATTAGATTTTCAGACTATTACTGTAGTTCTAAAATTTGGCACATTATTTAACTTGTTGGACTTGGATTGTCTTGATAAAAACCTTGTTGGCATGATTATGTGAAAACCACTTAGGTTGACAAATGAAATTTGATAGACATATTAACAGATTACCAGATTATTTTTGTATGTATTGCATTTTTAATTTTTTTTAATGCATTTTTAAAACACAATAGGTATCTTTGTATGATTATGTATATGACCTGATTAGATTTTCAAGCTACAACCACATTTATTCAGATTAATTTTTTATATGTTTGTAAATTTTTGTGACTTGGACTTTTTTGTGGTCTTTCTTTTTTTCGATTTTCACCTCATGATGGAGTTTTTACTAAATGATTTTTTATGCTGTCAGTTTGGTCCTAAATGAAAGTGATGCAGTTCAGACATCCAGTATGGCCACCTCAGTGGCCATATTTAACATCTTGGTATCACTGTTCCTGATGAATGGTCATATCAGCATGGCGTTTTCACTGAAAGACTTCTTAAAAGGTATAAAATGGTGCCAGTCTGACTTCTAATATGGCTGCCACAATGGCTCTCTTGAAAATCTTGTTATTGTGCTTTCACCAGAAGACTTCTTAAAATGTTTAGTTGGGCCTAAAGGGAAATGGTGCCAGTCTTTTATCCAATATGGCCACCATAGCAACCAATTTGAAAATCTTGTTATTGTTACTTCTCCAAAAATGGAAAGTCTGACCAAAATGGTCATAAATGATGTCTTGGTGATTCTGAAAGTAAATGGTGCCAATCTGACTATCCGCAGCAGCTAATTTGAGGATCTAGTTTTTGCTGAAAGATATCAGAGATAGTTTCAACACTCAGCAGTTAATAGAAAGAAATGGCATTGTCTTGAATTCCTGGAAATTTTTTTGCCAGTAGAGCCTCAATCCCTTGAGAGGAATCATGTTGATGGATTGCCATAAAACTTGGCAGATATTATGTCATCACCTGAAGAAGCACATGTTAAGAAATAATTTTGCTTCTGCAATTTTCATTAAAGTTATTGCCCATTTTGTAAGTGTTCAGGATGCAGGCTCATTTTCGAAGCCACTCTTACGAAATACATGTACATGGCTTAAAAGTCATTAATGGTTTCACCACACAACTTGAGTTATACATCATCTAGAGATACCAACTTTGCAGAAGACTTGTATAAGCAGTTAGGAACAGCCCTTCTTTATCAGAGTCGAAAGGTCATGGTCAAGGCCACTGTGACTGAAAGAAGAAATAATGGTTTCTGCAAAATAGCATTAGTTCTGTGTTGCATATATAGACCAAACATTGATGGCTTGTACTTGGGATAAGAAGGAACCTTGTTCAATTTGGGCTAAAAAGGTCAAAGGTCAGGCTCGCTTACTTAAGAAAGACAAATAGTTTATGCACCATAACTCAAGTTCTCCATCATCTATAGTTCTCACACTTTGTGGATAGCATGCATTTGGGGTAAGAAAGACCCCTGTCAGTTTTGGGGTTATGTGCCAAAAGGTCATTGCCATTATTAGTCTAGGAAGAAAAATGATTTCTGTACAATAACATTAGTTTTGCATCACATACCTCAATCAGACTTGTTAGATAGCTTGCACATGGAGTAAGAAAGAAGCCTATCCATTTTAGAGCTAAAAGTTCAATAGTCAAGGTCACTGGGACTGAAAGAACAAAAATGTTTCCACATAATAACTTAAGTTGTCCATCGTCTACAGGTACACTGCTCCCTTGATAATTTACACCTGATAACTCGCTTATAATGCAGTTTCTGGCATGGATCCCGTTTTCTTTAAAAGTAAATATATTTTAAAAAATTGGCCCCTCTGCACTGAATATGAAGAAAGTCATGATCAGAAATGGTAAATGAACCTTGATATATCGCTCATTTTATCATTGGAAAAGGCAGTTAGTGCGCAAAAAATGTGTGTGTGATTTGGATTTGTAACATAGCTTTAACAATTTTTCAGTCATATCACTACAATGTCTGCAGTGTGGTAGTTTAAAGTGATGTCCAGCACTGGGGCATCATGCCACAGACATGTAGCATCATGTCCGACCCAATCACATTATCCTGACACCAGGCCTATCAGACTGAATACTAACCTCATAATGCTGATTGCCAAGCAAGTCATCTGTTGGTAACATATTTATAAGTCTTTGTTATGACTTGGCCAGGGTTTGAACCTGTGACCTTCCACATCAGAAGTGAACACTCAAACCAATAGGCCACCAGAGCAGTCCCAATAAAATTAGAATCAGCATTATGAAATTCACAAGGAATTGCATATTTTGTTAGATTTTATTGAAAAAATATTTTTTCAATAAACTGTAAAAAATAATATATGTTTAAAATGACAATAAAAATTCTATTAAAATATAACAGGTGGCAACATTGAAAGAAATAAACACCAATTAAATATGTCTTGTCAGGTGAAATTCTTGTTTGAATCTTTTAATTCTGTTTCAGTGTAAACAATATAATCGTTGCATGTTCTCTTCTCTTAAAACATGAAAAGAGTTGATCAACCACGACATCAATACCTGCAAGTACTTTTGTAAGAAGCTAATGAAGTGCCAGCTCTGTTTTGGTCTGCAACTTGGGGAAGTGTTTGTTGCAATGTAGAATGCAATTAAAACAGACCTGTGTTACTTTATTACATTTAGTATGTCTCTTATACCAAATCAAGTGAGGAGGTACAATAAAATAATTTAAAGGCAATCAAATTCTACCAGCATATGCTCATGTGGTCACTATTGTGTCTCAAAATCTATCTATTTTATTTGACCAATTGAACATGGTTTCACATGTACTGACAATGACTGGCCCACAGCCTAATATATGTTAGAACAAGAACAAGTTGTTCAGTGTGTAACAAACAAATTTGCAATGGAACATGACTCCAACTGGAGCACCACCAGTGATGCTGATTCATATGTTGATCCATCTTCCCCCCTCTTCAAAGAAAGCAATAGAAATTTTTCAGTATGGTGGCTGGAGACCCAAAATGATGGCTCTATCAAGATCATTCAGTTGAGAAATTGGAGGAATTTTGTTTGGCAGTAGAGAAATAAAAAAAAAAATTGATTATATCAAAATGTGAATTGGTATTTGTCAAGTGTGTTATACACTGCAAATATTATTGTGTTCTCATTTGTGTTTTTTTAAAATGATTTTAAATATTTTGTTTAGACCCATTAAATTCATATTTGGTAATGATTAACCTTTGTGAATTTAGATTTTCACATTCTACTTTAACTAAATCTATCAATCAATCTAGCTGATAATAGAAGAGTAAAAACTGAAAACAACACAACTGTAATGTTTTCTGCACATAAAATTTAGTTTGTAGATGCCTGCGTAGTGGACTATTCAACTTCTGGCTGGCATATAATGTGCCATTCATGGTGTTCATAGTTCCATATAATTAGTACCATGAGTTCTTTCTGGATTAAGTCCTACCAAAGACATAAAAATGGTACTAGCAGCTGCCTTGCTTGGCACTCAGCATTAAGAGGTTAGTGTTAGGACTGGTCGGCCTGGTGTCAGGATAATGTGAATGGTTGGGACATGATGCTACACGTGCTTAAGGCCCAGTGCTTAGACATCATGTCATAGCGGTATAACTGAAAATTTTTTAAAGCTACATTAAAAATCAAAAACACACACACACACACTTTAAGGATCACCATTCTGCAAGAAATCTATCACATTCATGAAATAGAGCGTGCCACGGAACCCTTGTAATGCCCTTGGATCAGTAATTTAGCATTTTCATACTTTGGTGTCAGAAACTTCATTCTCCATGGAATAGGCAAAATGATATCCAAATGTACTTTATCTTTGCATAGAACATGAAATTACATGTATATTAGTTGGATTTCTTATTTGTTTCTTGGAACAATGTTAAATGTGGAAAATAATTCATTTTTCCTTTTCTAAACTAGTAACCTGAATTTAAATAAATTTCTGACAGTTTTGGTTGCAGGTTGACCAGATAGATATTGCAACAGAAAAAATCATAATTTTGCTCCATGTGCATTTACAGAGTACAAACCAAATTTACAGGAATTAAGGAAGGAGTTTAGTAGAAATAACACACCTAATCAAGGTACCTATCATTTTTAGGTTATATTTCCATAATTCATAATTTAATTTGTTTGAATTTCAATTGCATGAAAGTTTTGAACCAAAACTGAGCTGTGGATGTGAAACTTTAAAGAAGTTTCAGGTTGATCTTTACAAAAACAGACATTAGTGCGCATTTACATAACAGTGATGGAAAATCCATACATAAATGAGACACATCTGTGGACATATCAGCCTGTAATGGAACAATTATTTGGCTATGAAAATAACTAAGATGCTTTCATATGTGGACATAGCTTGATATAAATATAATTGAAGTATCATTTCTTCATAGAAAACTTAAATTGTTAGTATGGCAGATGTAAATAAGTATAGAGCATACAACACAGCTTTCCATTTTGTATGTGTTCACATGTTTTACCTCCCTTTTTCATTGCAGAGGTATAGTATTGTATGCAATGGTGGTGGGCACACTTCCCTTCATCACTCATTACACGGACCAGTACAGACGCCAGAAGTTACTACAGCAGATAGAAAAAGGGCTGGTCGAAACACATGAGAAGGAAATGGCACACCTCAGTCAAGGTACAGTCTTCAATATTAACATAAAGATAACACACCTCAGTCAAGGTACAATCTTGAATATTAATATAAGAATGGTACACCTCAGTCAAGGTACAGTTTTGATTATTAACACAAGAATGACATACCACAGTTGAGGTACAGTCTTGAGTATTAAACATGAGAATGGCACACCTCAGTTAAGGTACAATCTTGAGTATTAACATAAAAATGGCACACCTGAGTTAAAGTGAAATCTTTTTTTGTTAATATAAAATGGCACACCTCAGTTAAGGTACAGACTTGAGTATTAACGTAAGAACGGCACACCTCAGTCAGGGTACAGTCATGAGTATTACCTTTTCTAAATAAAGTCTTTATTAGTATTATTATTATTATTACTAGTCTACAATGCATGAATAATTCGCTGTATGGTGTAAAGCACTCATGTTTGCAACAGATGTTTGCTAATCAAGGGTTAACAAACCACTTCATTTCACACTTACCCTATCCATTTGCATCAGTAATGTTTTTAGGAATCCTGTGAAGGTACAGGTTAAGTGAATATATTCTCTACTGTTGTAGCTTTGTAATAAATACCATCAACTTTATGTATAAGTACTGCAACGCTTCAGCTAGCCAGACATCATTGGACAACTTAAAAACAGATTCTTTATTTTTTTTCCCTTAAGATATTCCCCAAGCAAATTTACAGCTGTCTCATTAGCTCAGAGAGTCTGTTCAAAATTAATTTTCTGATGCTTTTCATCTATTTCATCAACCAGATAGTCAGCGAATTGGTATTTGACACTTGCCATTTTTATTGTCTTTGATGACCATGCGAAAGAGGTAACCAAACCTATATATGAGTGTTTGCTAATAAGGTATTGTATTGTAACTGGTTGCCATGTAATTTTGTTTTACCATTTGGGGTGAGGCTAGGGTAAAATTTTAGACTACATAACCCAGTTGAATGATTATATGTCTAAATTTCAAACTCAGTGCAGTTTGGGGATGTATCATTTTGGTCTGTAGAGAGTTTTAAACTGGAAATGATGCCTGCCAGTTTCAGACTACATAAGCTTGTGTAAATTGTTTGCATCATAGACTGTCTACATTTCAGACTGTATAAACTTGAGTAAATTTTATATATCGTAGACTGTCTACATTTCTGACTTTGTTAACTTTTGAAACTTTTATACATTATAGACTGTCTACATTTCAGACTGTATAGACTTGTTGAGGAAGGTGTTGGAACCTGCTCCTGAGCTCCGTCTTCCACTGATGGACATTGAGATCCATCCCTGGGTAACCAACTTCAATAAAATGCCATTTTACCCCTTCCAGCATTTGACAAAAGACAAGACTCTCACGTCTCGGGTAGGTTGACACTCTGCTGATTGGGCACTTTATGTTTAGACATGGTTTCCTCATACGAATGATGCAATTTAATTTGTATCTGTTACGTCTTAAAAGAGAAGTGGTATGTCAGATATCTTGATGTGTAAATAGTTTTAGACTGGTTACATGACATCAGGATAAATTATGGGAAAGCAAACTATTAACAGATATTATAAAATCAGATATAGGTCTTTTGACCAGCTGTATTGTGTAGGACTGCATTAGTTTATGTTCATGCACTTCTAAAAAAAATATTCAGTGCCTTCTTTCAAAACTATTCTTCACTCTGTATCATTTGTTCAAAATATTAGAGATGGAAACTCTTGTTATGACATGAGTGAGTTATGAAAAGAAACTAACTTGGGTACATCATCTTTACTCATGCTGTTTAGGTGAAAATAGCCGTTTGACTGGTCAGTTAGATGCCTAATTATTTTTTTTAGTTAAACCAGTGCAGATTATACTTGTTAATTTGAAAATTTTCTCTAAGGTAGAAGTACAAATTTAGACAACCAGTCTGCTGGTTAAAATGATCCAGTAATGCATTGTTTTCAAATCTGCATGCTGTTTTGGTGGGGAAAAAAAATGTTTCTGATGAATTAGTGCAGGTTTATAACAAGCATGGGGAGTTAAGAATTTTCTTTAATTTGTCAAAAGTTTATATCACTTGGAATATTTCAGATATCTGGATTTTTGGAATTGATAAAATTTGTTTTTCAAAAAGCTGTCTGCTCCAGGCCTAATCTCACTGAATTCTGTGTAAAATCCAGACTCCTATTATAATAATTATTAGAGTGAAAAAACCAGTTCTGACACCCCCCAAAGTTGTTTCTTTCTGGACCATAAGACCCAGTGACCCTTATGGTGGCCTTGTATCAGTTGTGCATCATTATACATAATGCAGCCATAAACATTTACTATTTTCAACTTTACAAAGCCAGCTGGACCAAGGCAGAGAGCATTGTGGCATGAAGGGCTTTCAGATTTCTAGAGATAGTGACAATCCACCACAAAATGAGGCCTACATTAGTAAAATTTTTGATAGTGTTCTCACAATGAGTTCTTTCAAGATTGTACATTATTGCTATTGGCTATCAAATACATCTGCAGTTACTAAATATTGAAAATCCTTTACAACAACTTACTCTTGAAAACTGTTTTGCATAATATAACTAAGTGTGGTAGCAACCTGGCATTACAAGCATGCAATTTTGTACAAAAAAATGATGCCAATCCACTATCAGATATGGTTGTAATTCTCAACAAAAAAGTTTGGCCAAATATGACAGGAAGCATCATATCATGAAGGACTTTAAATATTCTTAAAACCTTGAATTTATTTCTTTGAAAAACTACCCAGTAGAATTTAAACAAATTTTACAGAAATTAGACATGAAGAGCTTTCAAATGTTTACAGTAATGTAAATCTACAATAAAATCAGACTGCTGTTGCTAAAAATTGAAAAACATTTAAATACTTTTTCAAATATCATGGGGGCACCAGGTGGCTGAGTGGTCTAAAGTGCTCACCTATACTGATCACTGCCATCTCACTTCTGTCCATGTGTGTTTAAGTCTCAGGCTCAGTCAGTGTGGGTATGTGAGAAAGCTGCCAGTAGCTTCCCTTGGGTTGGTTGTTCTTACTAGGGTTTTTCCTGGTTCTTCCCCCAACAATTATTACTGGCTGCCATGCATAGCCTATCTTGTGCTGAGAAATGGCATTAAACCTAAATCAACAACAACAAATATCACTGAATAAAATTTAATGAAATTTTACTGAAAGCATCCTGACATAAAGGGCTTTAAAGTTTGAAAATTATGTTGATGCAGCATAAAATAGACAAACCACTGGCTGCTGTTACTATAAACAAAACCTGTAAACTTCTCAAAACGCCTTGCTGAAGGTCTTTCAGATTTATAAATATAATGATGACCAATCCATCATACATAGCCACCATTACTTGAAATAGAAAAATATTAGAACAATTTCACTTCAGAAAACTGCTAAAGAAAATTAAAGCAACTTGAACAGAAAGCATCCTGGTATTGGACAAACATTGCTGGTGTGCCAACAAATATTGATGAAGTCTACACAAAGATGGAGAAATCTTGTAACCTGTTTTCATAATGTATCTTATCAGTACCATTGGAAGAAATTTCATGACATATAGTACAGACAATCTTCACCTTGTTTCAATACAAATCATTTGATATCATTGATTTGATTAGACTTAAACTTTCATGACACCTTGTTTCAATACAAATCATTTGATATCATGGATTTGATTAGATTTCTACCTTTATATCAATAAAAATTTGATTTGGAAATTAAAAATTTTAATGCAAATTTGCGATTTTCTGCTGGATACTTATACAAGACAGAGATCTGTTATAAGGTAGATTTTACAGAGTTTTTAAAGTTTAATTTCAATTTTCAAAGAATACACAGGCAAGCAAACAAATCCCATTGATGGTCACAGGGATGCATTTGAGCAGAAATACTCGCATCTGTTCATTCATTCATGTACTTCTCATGCTGTCTTCCCACATCAGTTTGTTTATCATTGCTTGCGTAAAATACTAGCTTTTTGCTGAAAAGATATCTGAAATGTTTGATTTTGTTGTTCCCTCATTTCATCATCCACAAGCTTTGCTGTATTAATGTTTAGCTCATCCAGCTTTTAGACACTATGAGCTTGTGTTGCGGTCTTGGGTATGTTCCACAGCATCTATCCATTCTTTGCTGCCTGTTAATCACCTGTTAGAAATGTTAATTTTGAATGCCTGCTTCCATTTTCAGCAAACTGATCACTGCTTAACACATTTTACCTAAAGCATCTTTGCATCAAGATCTTTGAGTTGTACAAAGTAATGTAATTGGAACAGATACAAAAACTGACTTTGTGGTCATGAATCAACCCTGGTTCAACTACCTTCCATTCAGGTACAAATACCATGTATTTTTTACATATGTCTCCATTGTATCCAAATTCACCTCTCAGAATGATCAAAATGCATCTTGTGTCCTGCCACAACTATTGCAAGCTGGGCACGTTTCAAAAGTGTAATGGGAGAAGATTCAAAGTCAAATTGTTGCAATCAGGAATCAAACTTGGTTTGTCTGTCTGACAGTCAAGTGCATATATGGTTAGACTGAAAGGTCCAGACCATCTAAGCAGATTAGTACTTGGCATCATGTACTTAGACCTCTATTTTCAGCTAATCTGCAATAAGGTATAACTGCCCTCACTCTCAAACAGCTAATCTGCAATAACATATGACTGCCCTCACTAACAACAGCTAATCTGCAATTACATATGACTGCCCTCACTAACAATGGCTAATCTGCAATAACATATGACTGCCGCCACTAAGAACAGCTAATCTGCAATAACATATGACTGCCCTCACTAAGAACATATGACTGCCCTCACTAAGAACAGCTAATCTGCAATAACATATGACTGCCCTCACTAGGAACAGCTAATCTGCAATAACATATGACTGCCATCACTAAGAACAGCTAATCTGCAATAACATATGACTGCCCTCACTAGGAACAGCTAATCTGCAATAACATATGACTGCCGTCACTAAGAACAGCTAATCTGCAATAACATATGACTGTCCTCACTAACAACAGCTAACCTGCAATAACATATGACTGCCCTCACTAACAACAGCTGATCTACAATAACATATGACTGCCATCACTAACAACAGCTAATCTGCAATGACATGTGACTGCCCTCACTAACAACAGCTAATCTGCAATAACATATGACTGCCCTCACTAACAACAGCTGATCTACAATAACATACGACTGCCCTCACCAACAACAGCTAATCTGCAATGACATGTGACTGCCCTCACTAAGAACAGCTAATCTGCAATAACATATGACTGCCCTCACTCACAAACAGCTAATCTGCAATAACATATGACTGCCCTCACTAGGAACAGCTCATCTACAATAACATATGACTGCCCTCACTAAGAACAGCTAATCTGCAATAACATATGACTGCCCTCACTAAGAACAGCTAATCTGCAATAACATATGACTGCCCTCATTAACAACAGCTAATCTACAATAAGATACAACTGCCCTCACTCTCAAACAGCTAATCTGCAATAACATATGACTGCCCCCACTAACAACAGCTAATATGCAATAACATATGACTGCCTTCACTAACAACAGCTAATCTGTAATAATATATGACTGCCCTCACTCTCAAACAGCTAATCTGCAATAACATATGACTGCCCTCACTAACAACAGCTGATCTACAATAACATATGACTGCCCTCACTAACAACAGCTAATCTGCAATGACATGTGACTGCCCTCACTAACAACAGCTAATCTGCAATAACATATGACTGCCCTCACTCTCAAACAGCTAATCTGCAATAACATATGACTGCCCTCACTAACAATAGCTAATCTGCAATAACATATGACTGCCCTCACTAAGAACAGCTAATCTGCAATAACATATGACTGTCCTCACTAAGAACAGCTAATCTGCAATAATATATGACTGCCCTCACTAAGAACAGCTAATCTGCAATAACATGACTGACCTCACTAACAACAGCTAATCTGCAATAAGATACAACTGCCCTCACTCTCAAACAGCTAATCTGCAATAACATATGACTGCTCTCACTAACAACAGCTCATCTGCAATAACATATGACTGCCCTCACTAAGAACAGCTAATCTGCAATAACATATGACTGCCCTCACTAAGAATGGCTAATCTGCAATAACATATGACTGCCCTCACGAACAACAGCTAATCTGCAATGACATGTGACTGCCCTCACTAAGAACAGCTAATCTGCAATAACATATGACTGCCCTCACTCACAAACAGCTAATCTGCAATAACATATGACTGCCCTCACTAGCAATAGCTAATCTGCAATAACATATGACTGCCCTCACTAACAACAGCTAATCTGCAATAACATATGACTGCCCTCACTCTCAAACAGCTAATCTGCAATAGCATATGACTGCCCTCACTAAGAACAGCTAATATGCAATAACATATGACTGCCCTCACTAAGAACAGCTAATCTGCAATAACATATGACTGCCCTCACTAAGAACAGCTAATCTGCAATCACATATGACTGCCCTCACTAAGAACAGCTAATCTGCAATAACATGACTGACCTCACGAACAACAGCTAATCTGCAATAAGATACAACTGCACTCACTCTCAAACAGCTAATCTGCAATAACATATGACTGCCCTCACTAACAACAGCTCATCTACAATAACATATGACTGCCCTCACTAAGAACAGCTAATCTGCAATAACATATGACTGCCCTCACTAAGAACAGCTAATCTGCAATAACATGGCTGCCCTCACTAACAACAGCTAATCTGCAATAACATATGACTCCCGTCACTGACGACAGCTAATCTGCAATAACATATGACTGTCCTCACTAACAACAGCTAATCTGCAATAACATATGACTGCCCCCACTAACAACAGCTAATCTGCAATAAGATATGACTGCCCCCACTAACAACAGCTAATCTGCAATAACATATGACTGCCCTCACTAACAACAGCTAATCTGCAATAACATATGACTGCCCTCACTAAGAACAGCTAATCTGCAATAACATATGACTGCCCCCACTAGCAATAGCTAATCTGCAATAGCATATGACTGCCCTCACTAACAACAGCTAATCTGCAATAACATATGACTGCCCCCACTAACAACAGCTAATTTGCAATAACATATGACTGCCCTCACTAACAACAGCTAATCTGTAATAATATATGACTGCCCCCACTAAGAACAGCTAATCTGCAATAACATGACTGCTCTCACTAACAACAGCTAATCTGCAATAACATGGCTGCCCTCACTAACAACAGCTAATCTGCAATAACATATGACTCCCCTCACTGACAACAGCTAATCTGCAATTACATATGACTGTCCTCACTAAGAACAGCTAATCTGCAATAACATATGACTGCCCCCACTAACAACAGCTAATCTGCAATAACATATGACTGCCTTTACTAACAACAGCTAATCTGCAATAATATATGACTGCCCTCACTCTCAAACAGCTAATCTGCAATAACATATGACTGCTCTCACTAACAACAGCTAATCTGCAATAACAAATGCCCATACCAAGTTGACATTTGTCTTCAGGGCAGTTCTTGCACTCTTGCACTCTGGGAGCTGTTCATGAGGATCAGATTTTGGGGTGGAGGTCAGGTCTAGGAAATGAGGGATACCTACTTTACAAACACAAAATTCTCACTTTATAATAGGAATATTAGTTTACCTGACAAAAACTGGGAATATTGGTTTGGCATTTTAGAAGGCTTGCAAACTTCATATGGGAAGGATTCATATTTGAAATTTTAATATTTTTGAGAGAAAGCAAATTTTCAAGAGCTAAAGCTGTCATTTTTTTCTTTAGGAATAGTTTTAAAAATGTATATTAATGTCAGCAAATACAGCCTGCTTGTACATAAATAAATTAATAGACCAATAATCAATTCTTTATACTCGAAAAACTTCATAAGTTGCTTCCACCTTTTCTTCTTTCATCCAAAAACCAGGGGAGTTGTTCCATAAATATTATTTTGAGAACCAACAAAACATTTTGCTTTTATCATTCCTGTGACAAACACCACATAAAAATGTGTTTCATTTACAGTTTGTTGGGACTTTGATTCAAGTTTCAGGAATGCTATAATAATCACGATTTTCATGTTTATGTCTGTCTGCCCATTCATTCATATTTTCTGTAACTGCCACAGCTCAGCAACCCTTGCACATAATTGGATGTGTGTTAATGCAGATGTATCTTTGAAAGTTTCTTTTCAGGTTCCATTTTGACAGAGTTATTGCCCTTTTTCCATCAGATTTTGCATCTATACTGCAGCAGATCCTTATGTCCAGCAACCATTCAACATACCCTGATGTAGTTTGGTATATACATTCTCCCCTAGGCCTTGTTGTGCCTTTAATGGGTTTTTGTTTGGTGGGCTCCATTTTGAGTTGTTCTGACCATGTGGAATGTTGATTACCGGTATAAGTGGCTGGCTCAAGAACCATTCAGCATATACGTGCACAATTTGGTATGAACATTTTCTTGTAGACTTGCAAGTTTTGTCACATGTTCTCCATTTTGAATAGAGGAGTTCTCATTATTAAGCAGATCCTAGTCACTTTAAATGTCACTTGGAAGTTTGCTTGCGATTAACGCAGCTCAGTTTGATGGACTTTGGTATGAACATTCGCTCTTAGATCTGGATATGTCATATGGTTTTGTCTTATCTATACCTTTTATGGCCCTTGTCAGTCAACTTCATATCTCTTTGGGGGATTTTGCATGTAATCAGCATAGCTCAAAAACCATTGAACATTTTCTGATACAGTATGATGTGAACATTGTTTCATAGACCTACCATATATTCCTAAAAAACACCTCCACTCTAATGCCCCCTCCCTTTTTTTAAGAACAGAAAATTTAAAGGGTGCATTGTAAGACCTGTACTTGTCAATACCCAGTGATTACAAGAAAATGCATCAACAGTCTCAGTTGATCACACTTTTACAATGTATATATATCAATGTATAAATTAGTAAATTCTTAGGCACACATGTAGTGTTCAACATGACAATAGCTGGGCAGCAAGTTGAACGACTTCTCAATTCTTCTTCAACCAGCTGCTTGGTGGGAAAAAGTGTTGATTAATTGATCATTATTACTGTGCTGATATTTACAATGATTGAAATCAGTGGCAGAAAGACCCTCAAATGTATATGTTGTCATTTAAGAGTACATCAAATGAACAACTTTAGCTTTCATTATTGTGCTGTAATACCCCCCCCCCCATTGGAAAATATAACCTTGTTGGGGTTATTCATTAGGGAATATAAGGTATGTGTGTCTTTTAATGTGTGTCATCTAGAGGAGCTGTTGCCCCAGAATGTCCATCTTCTCTTAAGGTTGATTTCCTGATACAAGTTTGTCTGTTTAAAGTCCTACAGAACACATTGTAGTAGGCCTGGCATTCTGACATGCACCCATCATTAATAACTTTAGTCATGTGTTTGAATCTGTTTTAATGCTGTAATTACTTTTATACTTGATTCCAATATATTTCAGCATTCAGTACCCAATAACTGTTTTCAAAATTTGATACTGCAGGAGCTTGAGTTTGATGTTGAACATGAAGAGGTAACTTAGATTGATAAAGCTCAGCAACTTGCATACTCGGAGTCTTTTCTCATTTATTTTTCTTTGTCTCATTACTTTAACAGCCCTCTGATCTTCATTTGATCTTTGTAAATAGTATCTTTTGGGCATGAAAGAATTCTGGGATTGGATCCAAAAAGGTCATATCTGTAATACAAAGGTATTACTCATCAGCATCAGTTCCATTTATTAAATTCATGTATCTTCTCCCAAATGTCCCTTTAAGACCAAGAAATTGAAGCAACCTGAGAAAAATATTTACGATGGATGACTGACCACAAACTTTGACAATTTTTAATTTCATGAATGTACAGTAGAAGTAGTAAAACAGCTATATTTCCTTGACTCCATAAACTCACTTTTTAAACACCATTTTCTGTTTTGCAGTTTTGGTGTACAGGCCAGCTGTGTCAAACATGTATGAGCACAAACTAAGACTCTGACCATACTAAAACAGACTTAGATTTTCTTAATATCATTCAAATTAGACAAGGAATAAGAAAACTGCAGAAGTTTCTTAATTATTACCTTGCCAGGAGCAAAGTTAAAGATAATTTTTTAAAAATATTTGAGCTGGGTCTTGGGTTCTGCACTCTGTTTAATGACTGATTCTGGACACATACTCAAAAGCACCACACCCGTGTTCTAAATTTTGATGAACGTTATTAAATTGACAAACTGCAATTTCATAATGTTCCAGCCTTGAAAGGTCAAATCAGGGATTTACAAAAAAAAATGTTATTGGGAATTTCACTTCACATGAAGGATTTTAATCTACCCAGTCCATAAAAAAGGACCTATATAAAGGACCAAAATGGCAATAATGAATCCATTGCTATAAAACCACTAGCAGTGCTTCTGCCCCTCATACACTATGGATAAAGAAAGCATGGCATGAAACACCTTGAAGTACAAAGCAGATTGATTTCGTTCTTTGGGAGAAAACAAAAAAAAACAACTTCTTGTACAGCAAATTTGAACACAGATTACAACCTGTTTTCTGGACTAAATAACCAATCAATTAAACATATTCGGGGCTTAGAAACATTGGCAACTGAAAGTAGCTTTCATTTGTTTTTTTTTTCAATTGATACTTTTCATATACATAAACAGTGATGTATTTCATTGCATGATCCTGTCATGTGATGGCTACATTCACGTAAATAAAATTCAGAATGGCTGCCTTCTGTGACATGTACCAGATTTTTAGCTGATAATGCCAGGGATGCTTCCACTGGTATTGAATCATCACCGTTTTCATTGCATATTTAAAAGTAGGTAACATCATCACTTTCTTTCTGGACCTTAGAGAAGTATAATTTTATAATATTGATACCAGTTCCTACCTTCTGTAATGAAACATACCAGTATCACTATTTATTCACAGAAAAGTTTATGATCACATCTCCACTTTCCTCAGTACAAGTATATATTTATATTTCTCACTTTACTATGATAAGACACTTAAAAGGCATCACTTGTGTCCACTTAAGCATTTAAGAAGAAATACTGTTTGGTTCCTATTCCAACTCTCATATTTAATTTGGAACAGGGACAGTAAATACATCTGCTTATGTTTTTATTTTTTTTTTAATCAACGCTTAATGACAGGTGATAAATTCCAGACCTAAAATGAAGACTTTAAAGGAACAAAATGACTTATCTTGTGGTGTCCAGAAAAAAAAAAACTCAACACCTTAGCTTACCTCAATTACATTAGGAATTCTGATAAACTGATCTTGTTTTATCCCACACTGCAAGGACTGACAGAACAGATTGAAAATATAGCCAGATTGGAAACAAGATTACCAACAATGGCATGCAATAGTAGTGACTGATAGAAGTTACAGTTCTCTTCATCATCTTGTGTTTTAAAAAGCAGTTGGTGCCAGACACACCAAACAATCTTCAGTGTTGATAACTTTACATTGAAATGTCATTTGTTGAATCATCCATCACCTTACCCAATATGTAGCAGCTCATCACTATGTTATAATCATTCCCTTGCCTCATTAGACAATCTGATGTTATAATCATTCCCTTGCCTCATTAGACAATCTTGTGAGTGCAGCTCATCCTGCTGTTTTTAATGGAGTACTGTACACCGTATTATTGTTTCATCTAAAGATATTCTTTTTGTCAAATTAGTGTTCCTGCAATTTTTCATTAATTTCTTGCTTCTTTGGACTTATAGATGGATGCTGTGTATGACAGACTTCTGAATGCTTCTAATTGCTTAGTTTTTAGAGCTCTGTCTTGAAATTTTATACATGTGATGGTCATTATCTGAAGATGTACATATTAATGTTTGCTAACAATTTAGTTAGAGTTGTTGTCATTTTTGTCCTTCAGTTGAATAGAGTGTAGTTTGCCTTTAGTTTTTGTATGGATAGCTTTGAAGCTTGGCACACATTAATGTCAATATCTAAAGATGTGCATTTATCAACCAGTCATTGTGTTCCCACAACTTTTGTACTGCCCTTATTGACTTGCTGAATGCATTATATGACGGAATGTTGTGAATGCATCTACCCTAACATTTTTCAGTGGATTGGTGTGAAACTTGGACATTCTGTGGTCATTATTAGAAAATGTGCATTGTTGATGAGTCTGTGTACCAACACTCTTTTCAGGTGAGGTGTGCACTTCTTTGTATAGACTCGTCTCCATCATGGTGGTAGGAGTGATATGTGGAAAAGGCATATTTATATACATGTGATACGAATAAACTTAAGACTTTTCTTCTATTTTCCCAGTTTTCTAGATTTGGTATGTTCTCAAGAGTTCATTGCATATTTTTCTTGAAGATGTGTCACACATTTGCCTTTTTTTTTGGCACTATGGTACTTTGGTCAAACTTCTTCCCAGTGATATATACATGTCTGTAACATGGAAGTGTGTCAGATTGATCAGATTGTTCCAATAGACAAGCAGCATTTCAAGTATGGAACAGATTGTACCAATAGCCAAACAGCATTTCCAGTATGGATCAGATTGTACCAATAGCCAAACAGCATTTCCAGTATGGATCAGAGTGTACCAATAGCCAAACAGCATTTCCAGTATGGATCAGATTGTACCGATAGCCAAACAGCATTTCCAGTATGGATCAGATTGTACCAATAGCCTAAGAGCATTTCCAGTATGGATATGTACATTAGATGCTGTCAGATCTTTTGGGTTTCTTTAAAATGGATTGGGAGTAAATGGCAGGCATTTCTGATACTAGGAGAATTGTCCTCTTCTTGAGGAGGTTTGCATGTAGTTTTAAGCATTTCGACATGGCTTCTGCTGAGAAAAGTTGTAATATTTTTTCAACCTTTGTGCAATCCTAACCCAAAACAGAGCAGAAGGCTGCATTAAATACAGTGAGGTGAATTAACTTTCGTGTGATCCAAAAACTGGGAAACATAAATTATATGACAATCCAGATAAATCTGTCACACTTGCACATCTTTCTCAAGCTCTGAGGTCATTTTAATGTCTTTTGAAACTAGTCAGCTGTACAGCCATTACAAATACTTGAGCTCTGAGCTCATTTTGAGGTCTTCTGAAGCTAACCAGACATACATCAATTGCAGATGTTCAAGCTCTGAGCTGATTTTGAGGTCTTTTGAAACTAGCCAGATATATATCCATTACAGATACTCAAGCTCTGAAGTTATTTTGAGGTCTTTTGAAACTTACCAGACACACATCCGTTAAAGATACTCAAGCTCGGAGGTTATTTTGAGGTCTTTTGAAACTAGCCAGATATATATATATCCATTACAGATACTCAAGGTCTGAAGTTATTTTGAGGTCTTTTGAAACTTACCAGACATACATCCATTACAGATACTCAAGCTCTGAGGTTATTTTGAGGTCTTTTGAAACTAGCCAGACATACATCCATTACAGATACTCAAGCTCTGAGGTTATTTTGAGGTCTTTTGAAACTTACCAGGCATACATCCATTACAAATACTCAGGCTCAGAGGTTATTTTGAGGTCATTGAAACTTACCAGACATACATACATTACAGATACTCAAGCTCTGAGGTTATATTGAGGTCTTTTGAAACTAACCAGACATACATCCATTACAAATACTCAAGCTCTGAGGTTATTTTGAGGTCTTTTGAAACTAGCCAGACATACATCCATTACAGATACTCAAGCTCTGAGGTTATTTTGAGGTCTTTTGAAACTAGCCAGACATACATCCATTACAGATACTCAAGCTCTGAGATTATTTTGAGGTCTTTTGAAACTAGCCAGACATACATCCATTACAAATACTCAAGGTTTCATTGCATTATCAAGCTCATTATTGTTTGGATAAAATTGTTTATGCTTGATATGTGTCTCAATATAAATCCCAGAATTCTTGTTTATGACATCTCACACTGTCCTGCTTTGCGACATTACTGTGGAAAAAATGTACATTTGCATGTTCTGGTACATTAGAAATGTATTTTAAAAAATCATATTTCTGGAATTGTTCTTTTGCTTGAACTTTTGTTGTATCTTTTGTTTCTGCTAGTAATTAATTTATTTTAGTTTATGAATTTTAGCCAGATTTTTAAACATCACAGAAATATACAGAACAGAATTACTTGTTTGGGGAACTGGAACATTTCAAAAATGTTTTGAGAATTATATTGCTAATACCATTCATTTTCTTGAATATTTGTGTATTAGTCATCATAATAATTTGTATCAGACAGCTTGCCATGATATTTAGCTAATTAAAAGTTATTTTCTCACCTGTATAAATGCATGCTTCAGCACTTTCTTTTCTTGCAGGAGTTGCTTTGTTTGTTTTTAGAAGGATGTCTTTAGTTACTGTAACTATTAATTTGGCACAAATTTGCTAAAGCAAGAAAAACTTCAAAATTGCTAAATGTTTCTAGAAATATTCCAAAAAACAAAGATCTTATAAAATCAGAAGGCTGTCTTAAAACATTGTTGCCAGTGGAGTCATTGAAATAAAGAGGTGAAGTTAGTATTAAGACATTATTCAGCAAGGTGAAAGAGGCAACATAGAATTTTTGCATTTATTATTCTCATCATTTCATTGAGTAGATAGATATACAAAATGAACGTAGTTTTATAAATGTTTCTGAACATCAAGCAGGAATTTGAAGGGAGTGGGGAAGGAAGGGTCTGAAGAAGAAAATAATATAGACCTGTCCTGCTGAAAAATCTGTTGTACACGTGCAGAATTCACACTTTTCAATCAGATCTGGCAGGAAAATTTACTGATTTTATTGAGGAATAATAATAATAATAATAATAATATTAATAATAACTTTATTTAAATAGGTTAACACATTTAGTGTACAACAGACATTAATCTCACAGGACTTTTAATAGTTCGTTTATGGTATTTACAGAACACCAATTGCTTGCTCATGCACACACACACACACACACACACCATGGGAATGTTCAACTGGGCTGCACTAGCAATAATTGGCTTCTATAGCAACTTAAATTGAAAACATTTTTGACTTCTTCTTAAGAATAAATTAGCCTAGTTTGATCAAATTTAGTATAAACATTTCTTAGCACGAGATTTATTCAGATTGCTTCGAGGGATGCTCACATAAGAGTAATGCATCTTTCTTAGCAGCCAATAGGAATATTTCAGTGTTTCAAGCAGGATGTGCCATTGTGGGATTTGCACAGAAATATAAACCTATCCCTGTACAAAAAAGAATTAATGAACTAAAAGTGGTGCAGATAATACAATGCATATTTTTGTAATCTGACACAGCTGTACTAACCAATCAGTTCTCCATACTGCTCATGGATTATTTACTTTGAATGAAAATAAACAAAATCCATGAAGCTTGATTTTCCTTCCAAATCCATATGTCACAAAACTCAGATTATCTGTAAATAATTTTGCACTCCATATATCCCATAATATTTCTCAATTGAGAATACGCTCAGGATGCTACTAAGTTGTAAAAAGATGAAACACATTCAAGTAACATACTGCAGAAAATTCCTTTGTTTTTGCTGCAGTTAACGTTTGTAATCTCCTATCATTTGTGTAAGTCAGGTGCTTGTAGTCACATGATGGGCCATGGACATAGCACCATTTGCACTTGTAAAAGTGTCAGGTTTCATGAAGAGGTAGCCATGAAACAATGAATAGATTTTAACTTTATCCCACTATCATGCTCAGACCTTTTGTATATATTACACAGCCCCTCTTTTCTGTTTTCTAAATATATTAGCTTTACTGTATTAATGAAATCCAAAACGAATTAGAATTTATGAAAGTTTGATTCACTGCATCTAAAAATGTCGAATTGTGGAGGTCAGAGAAGATACCTCATATCTGGATGATAAGGAAATATGGTTGAACAGCTGTATTGAACAGATCATGCATATAAGATTAAATGGGTATGTAATAAATATATGTAAGCATCAAAATTCCTAGCAGTTTAGTTTTAAAGCTGTTATCTTTCTCAGTCTCATTAATTTTATAATATAGAGAAGCATGCAGTATGCTGTTAACAAGCCACCATCTTTCCATTTTTGCCTTGTCACTGATAAATGTCTTGATATAGTAAAGTTTTGGTCTGCTAGATTAGGCATCAGCACCCTATTTTACATAGTGTGCAACATTTTTCCGGATTAATTACAAAACGAATGAGCGTGTGCCACCAGTAAGAGACTAATACTGTTAAAATCAAGATTTTTGGCTGCCCTTCACGTGCCACACAAAACCTCTTGATGTGCCATCTTGTGGCATGAGTGCTGTAGGTTGCCGACCCCTGTGCTAGATTGTATGCTTTTCAGGAGTCAGTTTGACATTTCCATGGTAGTAAATGCAGATACAGATATAAAAATGATTTCCTGATAAGGTCCAGAAAATGATTTTGTGGGATACACTTTTAAATCTGGCACATCAACTAGTGTAAATGCATCTTGAACATTTTGAAAACACAGGGTAGAATTTTCACTTAGCAAAAGCAAATTGTATAAATATGCTACCAGTACATACAAATTTTCGATTTTCTTTAAATAGAAAACAGTATAACTCTAAGTTTCATTTGATTGGCCATGAATAGGGAAGAAGGTCCATGAATCAGCCGACAATCATGGAAGCAGTGGTCAAAGTACCTTTTACTTTCTGAAGTTTCACATTCCACATCTTTGTGAATTTTTATAGTAATCTAAGTGTCCATCCTTCTGTCCAGCAACTGTTATCAACTAGTCCCCCAGTTTTTCATGGATTGATAAATATTATGGTCATTACCTGACAATGTGTACATTGAGATTGTTTTGCTCCTGTAATTGTTGTTAGAGTTATTGCCCTTTTTGTCTTGTAGCTTAATGGTTTGTATGACATAATCATATTAGCACTAGTCCTGCAGATTTTGATGCATTGCCAAAAAATGTAATATTATGGTCATTGCCTGAAGATGTACCTATCAACAAATCACTTTGCACCCATAATTGTTGTTAGAGTTATTGCCCTTTTTGTTTTGTGGCATCATGTGGTATATGACACAATCTTGATAGCACAAAAATAATCATGTGGCTTTTCTTGCTGGTTTTTTTAATGGATTTATGGCTTAATGATGTGCTTACTTTGGCCTGACTAGTTTGTTTCACATAAAAGATTTCCTGTAACAGTTGTAGAAATTCAGACTTATATGTTCCAATGATGCATTTATCAGGGCACTATAAGTCTTTATTGGAATGCTTTTGATACCCATCATCATCCAAGTCCATTTGAAAAACAGTCTAATCTCAAGTTTGTCATTTGATATTCTGTGTATGATCCAAACCTTCAGAACCTCAGTGCCACTTGGAGTTGAATATTTTCACTTATTGTTCAGCATTGTAACCAAAGTAGTTAAACCATGGAGGATAACGGCTTGCTGCTGTCACATGTCTTTGATTTCGTGTGACCAGTATGTTACCAATAGTCTCTGGACTGCTTGAAGACCACTGCCATGTTGTTGTGTTACTGCTGTTGTCTGGCACCTCATTACTGGCAAAACCTTGTGCCAACATGCACCCGCACACGCTTTAAGTTCATGAAGCCTGTGGTGATGGTGAGGCCAATAGTATGTTTGGTATAGCAGTATACAACTAAGGTTGATGCTATAGGAAAGTCCCACATCTGCTTTTTCATTATGAAGCCTTGGAACCTTTGCTAAGTTGGGAATATATTCTGTATGTTTCCATGATAACTGTAATAAGGGGAACCACATCTTATTTTAGAATTTTGGCCATTAATCCATTACATATAGTCCCTTTTTTATTTTGCTCTTTACCCTGAGGCCATCATTGATTGTAGTTACTCTCTGGTGTTCCAGATGTAAACAGAAATTGATTCACAACTTTGTAGTGTCAGAAAATGCTGAATACATGTGTTTTGATGAGCTAATAACACAGAGTTTTTGCTGGTTTTCTTCCATGAATATAACAAGTAGTTTGTTCTTTTAATGAATATAGAAGCAGAAGTACTGAAAGAAGACATTGTTAATTTGTAAGCCAGTCTTACTGACCAGTCATGTGACTGATCTTCGGGGGGGGGGGCTAAAGGGATGGAAGGTGACCAAACAATTTTGCATATCTTGCACTTTGCTTCTTTCACACTATAATGCTTTCTGCATTTTGTGTATACTCAACTCTATAATCACATCATCATCTCAAAGTATTTCCCAGCTATACTTTATAATTGACCTTGGCTCCATTAGCATAACAGTGTACTGCATATACTTGCTTATAAGTCAAATACAACTGCAAACTGACCCATATATGCCATCACATAATAAGCAAGTAGATCTGGGTTTGTGCATTTTGTTATGAATAATCAGTAGTGCAAGCAACACAGACCCTGATCTGCAGACACATTATGTAATGGCAAATCAGGGTCTTTGTAGCTGAACTCAGCTTATAAGCAAGTATATATGGTATTAGAATAATATAAATCACAAAATATTAGCAGTATAAAGTTTTTGTGAATTCAGCAAGTGAACTAATTTTCACTTTAAATTTTACTTGCATCAAAATTTTGTGATGAAGAGATCATATGCATTAGAAGTCACCATTGTGCATATGCCACGTTTTCCCAGTGGCTGTAGATGAATGAATAAAAGTTGTTTTTAAACCTAAAGAGGTTATGAGATCATCAATGTGTTGTCTGTCCATCCATTGGCACATTGCTACCACTCCAAAACTAATTGCAGGATTACCATCAAACTTCATATACATATTCAACCCATGATACTGAAATTTATATTTTTCAAATCTTTCTTTTAGTTAGCACCATACAGCCACTATTGTGCTGAGGTGCCATATTGTACCACTACATATATACATACCTAAATGAAAATTGTGCTGCTCGGACAGCTGATGTAGCTGCCACAATGACCATCTTGAAAATCTTGTTTTTGGTGCTCCTTCAGAATGAACAGTCATACCAGCATTGTTTTGTTTTTTATCTGAAAGACCATTTATGGTATCTAGTTGCTCTTAATTGAAAATGAAGCTGATCAGGCAATCAGTGCAGCTGATGTGGCAGCCATAAGTAAAATCTTGCTCTTGTTATTCCTCCTGAATGGAAAGTCATATGGACCTGGGGTTTTCACCAGAAAACTTCTTATGATGCTTAGTCGGCCTGAATTAAGATGATGCTATTTGGACATCCAATATGGCAGACATAGTAGCCATGTTGGATATATTATCTCTGCTCTTCATAAACCGATGGTCATATCAACTCAGAAGAAGAAGAAAGTCATGTCAACATGGTTTTTCACCTCTTACTTTGTTTAGTGGGACAAATGAAAATGTGGCCACTTGGACATCCAATATGACCAAACAGTGACCATTTTGAAAACCTTGTAATTGCTCTTTTCTCAAAATAGATGGTCATATCAGCATGGGGTTGTTATTAAAAGACATTTTATGATGTTCAGTTGGTTGTAATTGAAATTGGTGCCAGTGTGACCTCAATATGGACATCACAGTGATCATGCAGAACTTTTAGATGGATGATTGTATATAAGCATACATAAGCAGCACTGTTGAGGAAGAAAAGTTTGCCAAAATTTGGCAGAAATGAAAAATGTTATATTAAGATGGATCTGCACATGTTGTTATGTGGTAAAACTTTAGGTGATGGCATCATGACTTTCAAGTGGAGCAAGGTGTAATTGATCGGAGGCACATTCAGACTGTTTAATTACAGTTGATTGCCATTTGTTGATAGGCCAGTTATCCAGGACACTTGAATGTACTTTTTTGTTTACAGGTTTCACTAAATCATTATATTTTAGCATCATAGAACTTCAAATTTCAGTCAGTGCAACATGGACAATTAATTTTAATGTATACCTGAAGCTTAACAGTCTGCTATGGCTTCATTCATAGTTTTGTCAAAAAAATCTGTTTTTTCTAAAATTTTGTGATTTACAGTAGTTCTGGTTTGTTCAGTTCAGATATAATTATTAGCTTCTGAGGAAATACTGTAGAATTATGAATTTGCCATATGAGAAAAATCAAAACTTTTCATATTAATTTGGAAATTGATCACTGATTCTGAAGCAACCAAAAAAACTCACAAAACAACATAATATAGTAATGATTGTTTATAATATTTCTTAAGGAATTGTTTTAGAATATTATACCCAAGAAACATTGTATTCAAAATTCATCATTTATTTTTCAAAATGTTTATGTACTTGTCCATGTTGTTGATATTGGACAGACATGCTTTCTGGCAGTCACTAATTTTACAAACAGTATCTTAAAACTGTTGGCATCAAAGATGTGACAGTGTCACTATCAGAATTAACATAACCCATGAAATCAACATCCTTATTACCAGAAGCAAGTAGGCATGGCATGCACCATAGCAACAGCAGCAGCAGCAGCAGCGTTGCTGTCACTGGTAATGAAATCAATTTGCTCACAAAACTTTATCTTAAAACAACCATTTGCAAAACAGTTTGTGGAACCATCACTCCATGCATGCTAAATCATATTTATTGTCACAGATACATTTATTTCACACAAAATTTTTGTGAATGCCAGCTTTTATTCCTCGTATTATTTTGCACCTTTGTTTCTAAATAAAAATTTTTGTTTTCACTTTTTCTAATTGCTAATTTTCAGCCATTTTCAGAATAGTCATAAATCAAAATGAACATGAGATCGATTTACTTAAAGCTGTACTCAGTTAATTAACATGCAGGTTTAGAATGATAATTAAAGAATGTTTCTAAATTATTTAGTCAGAAGTAAATAAAACCTAAACATTTCTTTTCAGGCTTTAACCAGTAAACTGCAACTCTAAAGTACCAATTATGAATGACATTTGATTATCATACTTTTGTTACCTGGTGCCTTTGTTATTATGCCTTTATTATTTAAACAACTGCCATGCTTTGGCGCATCAGGTGATAAAACGTTTTAATTGAGATGACATTCTTTGGGGGACCACAGATCAAACTCGTTAACCAATTAAATGTTGTAACAAAAGAATATTTTTAACAAAGTTTTTGGAATACATAGTAATTAGGAATTTGGCAGAGGAAATTAAACTTGAACAATCTAACCAAGAAAACATTGTATCCAAAGAAACAGTCTTTACATGTATTATGCCATCATAGTCCCTTTATTAATTGCACTCAGTATCCATCAGATATCTTTATTAATAGGTTTGATCCTGTACAGAGAAAAAAATATTACAGTTTCCCAGCAATACATATATTTGTTTTTTACTTAAAGAACAATGTCTCAAATTTTCAAATTCTGCTTAAGTGTTTATGATACAAAGAACTCCATCTCAAATTCTCAAATGTTATTTTAAATAGGACAATATCCCAAATGCACCTAAGGGTTCACTATATAAAGAACAGTCTCATTATTCTCCACATGTTCATCACATAAAGAACAATGTCTGAAATTCTCCTTAAGTTCTCATTATGTAAAGAAGAATGTCACAAATTTCCCTTAATTGTGCTCTGGAACTTGTACTTTGACATGAAAGACATAAAAAGCAAGCTTTTATTGCTTTTGTTTTAAAACTTCACCAATTTTTCCCAGATTGTTACACAGGGCTTGTTCAGTTAATGGACCATTCACAAAACATCTTAGAATCTTAGGAAAATGTAATACAGATAGCAAACAGTTTTGCTACATTCAGGTTTTTGTCTGCCTTTAATGACAAGGACTTTGTAGTATTACCCTAGATCTCCCAGCTTGAACGGTCAAGATGCTGCATACGCAAAACTCGTTATACGTACTGACTGCCTTCTGTGTTCTAGGCCATGGAGGAACTGTCTAGGATGCTGAGTGTGAAAAAGGAGCTGCTAGAATCTTCAGTCCAAGAGAGCAAATGTGATGACCTTTCAGCCATGTTCAACATGTTACTAGATATCAAAAGACAGGAGAAAGGTACATTGAATGTATTTAATGCCATCTATACTTGCTTATAATACAAGTCCAAGTACAAACTGCACTGAACCAAATCTGCCATCGGTTAATGTGCCAGCAAATCTGGGTCTGTGCAGTTTGTTAGGAGTAATCAGTAGAATAAACAACATAAACCTTGATCTGCATGTGCATTGTGCTTTGGCAGATCAGGATCTTTTTTGTTTGAAGTTTGATTTGACTTATAAGTGAGTACATACAGTACCCCACAAATTTGAAGAGTTACCATCATTATCCTAGCCAATGTTATTTAAAATGTAGCAAATAGTAGACCATCCCCCATTCAGAAGTAAAATGACTGATAAATATGCATCATTTGTAGTGCTACTGGTCATAGACCAAAAGATCTTATGGACAGCCTGTTGTCTTTTGTCTGTCAACTGCATGTTTTATGTCTTAGGATCCAAAGTAAAATTCTCTTGTCAGTGTCAGGTTTTGGCTTCTCAGACTTTTAAATCCAAATTATTCTGCACCTGTTTAATTACAACTGTGAAGTAGCAAAAATTCTTCAATTTAGCCCAACACTTACCTTTTTTTGGCCTTGTCCCATTTCTGACACAAATTTTCCTACAACTACACTTGTATGGTGATTTAAGATTTCTATGAATGCACCTTTATCGGCAGTGCAGAACATGAAACAATAAATGGAACCTCTCATAAAAGACTTTTGATGACATAAAAATGGTGCGAGTTAGATCTCCAGTATGGCTGCCATATCAGCCATCATGAAAATTTGTATCTATTTCTCCTGAGCAGATGGTTGTATAGACATGTGGTTTTCACTGATAGACTTCTTAGCATATCATGCTGGTCCAGAATAAAAATAGTGCTGGTCAGACCTCATTCATGGAGGCTGTCTTGAAAATCTTATTACACCACTCCCTCGATAACTTGCGAACCCACTTATAACACGGGGTCAGGCATGGATCCCGTTTTTTAAACCAGAAAATACCCCAAAAATTTATCCCTATTTGTTGAACTTGAAGAAAATCGCGATCAAAATTGGTAACGAAAACTTTGATATATCCCTCATTTTATCATCAAAAACAGTTGATAGGACCTGGAAATTTTAATCCGCATTATGAAATATCAAATTTCAGAATAAGTCATACAATTTTTTACATTTTCTTTTCAAATAGTAGTACACCACAATTAATGATATGTAAGAAAATTTTGATTCATGAAAATGTCACTTACACCAAGTGAAGGCAGTTCTTTAATAAATAAATACAAATTAAATAATTTTTTTATCAATTGAAATTTGTGTTCTAGTTCTGTCTTTTAGTTCCTTTTAAGTGTAATCATCATAAATGCAATGTGTCCTCTTGTAATTAAACATAAAATGTGTCAATCTACTGTAACAGCTGTGTCCGCGAGCGTTTCTCTGAGAACCTGATTAGGTGATGACCGTGTTTTGATAACTAACTTGCGGAAGTATTTGTTGTATTGTTGCACTGAATTAAAAGCTTGCATCCTTTGTATTACCACTTTAATTATGTCTTTTGAATCAAATAAAGGAGGTGGAATAAAAGAAATGTTAAAAGCATGAAAATCCTACAAACTTAAAATCTAGCGGCCCTAGTCATATGTTGGGTGAATTCGCTTCATTTAATCAATTGAACACTTATAAATGTTATTGTGTATTTAACATAAACTACCATAAATTAACCAACCAATTGGTAACTGTGAGCAAGGCAACCATGCAAAATGAATACTTCATAAAATAAAGAGCTTGGTTTCACAGATACGGACCATTGTGGGCAAGCGAGTTTCAGAGAATTTTCAAACTGACACGTAGAGATATCCTCAAGGATGACAAGAAGTTTCATTATTACTTCAATGAAATCATAACATCAATACTGTACTAACTGAACAATACAAAAATTGAGATTAGATGTAGATGATCGTCTCACGAAATAAATATCGCTTGTTTTTGAAAAAAAGGAATCTTGTTTGGTGGTGTATCAACAGTTAGTCTATTTCCCTGCTCTTTTGACTCCCGATTGGCAGGATACTATTACATACCACTCTGGAAACCAGACTCATCAAGAACAAAAAAAAGAAGTGACATAATACACAGATGTTTTTGCGTACATGTGATGGTTGTTGAAACCAGTTGGAATGATCTTTCACATGTTGGAAATTTTGAAAATAAATGTTATTTAAACAGAATAACGAACAACTTCATTAGAAAAAGCGCGTTATTAAAAATTATTATCAACATGATTATAAAATGAGGATTCAGTCATTAAACAGCCCAGTTCCCTAACCCTGCCCCCCTTCCCGCAGTTTTCTCGATGTCTAAGCAAATGTTTTCAATTTTTGGAGGTCCCTCGGTAACTCACGCCCTGGCTTATAGTGCGGTCTACCCCATTGCATGCGAGTTGTCAAGGGAGAGGTGTATTACTAACCTGTTTGAAGGGATATTAACATGACGTTTTTGCTACAAAAATTTTCTCTGTATGTAGTTAGTCCCAAATGAAAACTATGCTAATGTAATTGCTAGAATTTGACAGATCTTGTAACATCTACTCTATCTGACCTACCCAGGTTGGCTGCCTTGGTGTATCCTTGGGACAGGCACTTAGCTCCAGTTTCCTTGACATGATATAGCTAATAATATATTAAAATTGCTGTTAAAACCAACAAAAACAAAGACGTTCACCAGAACAGATGGCCAGAGTGACATTAAAAAAAAGCAACACTTTTTTAAAATGACGCTGATACAGCCACCTCCAAAATGGTTGCCTTGAAAATTTTTATGCGGCTTCTCCTGAACAGATGGTCACATTGCTATGAGATTTAGATGTATCCGCTTGTGAGTATGATAATACAAACAGATGTAAATGGATTGTTATCAACACAGAGTCTGGGCACATTTTAAGAACATCTTGAATGATGCCACTTTACTAACCTACTTGTCTCCCCAAAACTATTAATTATTGATTGAATCCAGCTTATCATTGATATGGAGTACCACAATCCTCAATTCTAGGTCCATTACTGTTTAGTTCATTTATTAATGACCTACCACTTTTACTAAGGGACTCGGTATGATCTACAGATCTCTATGCAGATGTCACAACATTGTGAGACATCCAAAACACAAAGCATGAACTCCACATATTTTTACAGAATGCCCTAAACAAACTGGACAACTGGTGCACATGCAATGGCATGGTGGTAAATACTGGTAAAACTAAAATATTACTTATCTCAACATGGCAAAAAAGGACAAATCTTGATAGTGATGAACTATGTCTGACATGGAAGGATAAAAATTTGCAAATGGTCTGTCATGATAGACTACTTGGTGTTTTGGTAGATAATCTATCATGGACTGAACATATCAAACGTATCAGTAAAAAAGTCAATTCAAGTTTATGGCTTCTCAGAAGGATAAAACATTTTCTCCTTGAAAGGCACAGAAAACTATTTTATAACAGTTACATACAACCCTATTTAGACTACTGTAATACAGTATGGGGTAATTCAAATGATAAAAACATAGCAAAGCTGGCACATCTTCAGAAAAGAGCATTTGGGCTAATATCAATCCAGAAAAAAAACAAGGAAAATTTTGCTGGTAAGTTAAAATTATTACCTATTAAAGACCGAATCTGTTTGAGAAAAGCCAAATTAATGTACAGGATATCCAATAATAGTGCTCCTGAATATTTACAATCACTATTCCAGTATAGGCTACCTGACCATACTCCCCAACTGCAATCCATGTCTACCAAACAGTATAAAATTCACAAGCCAAATAAGGAATTATTTAAAAAAAGTTTCCAATACTCTGGAACTTTGCTCTGGAATAGTATTCCAGTTGAGATTAGAAATGCCCACTCTGTTTCCTTCTTTCAAACCCAATATATCCAATGGCTTCAGAGATGCAGCTAAACTAAATAAATTCTTTTGCATGAGGGCCTCAAGATAGATTAGTTCTGAACTAATTGTGTTATCCTCTTTAAATAAAGTCGTCATTATTATTATTATTATTATTATTATTATTATTATTATTATTATTATTATCATCATCACATGGAGATATCTTGAGAGGTTCAGTGATCTTTTACCTATGACATCAGGATCTACCTCAGTAATCTTCTAGCCATATCAGGTTCGTGGTCAGAGGCCATGACAAAGAATTTTGTACTGTACTTACATGAACCATGTGAATATATTAACTAAAACATGTCATAAAATATTTTTCTTACCAAATTTAGTCTGTTAGAGTTTATAGTGAATATCAGCACTTAACAAAAATGTTAGGAGAGAAGAAACAGACTTATCATGGATTCCTGGAAATTCTTTTAGCCAGTAAAGCATCAGTCCCTTTCACGGAAAAACCAAAAATGATAAAAGGTACTCCTTTCCCATATCAGAAACTAACTTGAACAACCTTCAATGTCTGGGAACATGACAGCATTATTTAAGGTATTTCCAAGATGTGCAAAGAGTCTGCTTGAGCTAGAATAAAGCAGTTGTCCCACCCCAAAATGAACATCATTTAATTCTCTCTAAATCTGATGCTTGAAGCTATATATATTGCTCATTGTCATGGTATAACAGCTTGAAAACTCCACTTCTCTGCTTGTACTTATAATTGGAGACCAAGGAAGGATTAGTAACTTTTTTAAGCTGGAAGTGGCCTGTAGAGAATAGGATGACTGATATTGATGCAGGACAAGTAAAAGTTCCAAGTCACTTGCCCAGCAGGACAAGTAGCTAACTGAAAATTTTTCAAGCCATGGGTATTAATTTTTTACCACAATAAGTAGCTTGGATGTCAGACTGTGGGGTTTTTTTTAACTTTGCAAAAGAGTTGGTGCCAAAAATTGTATACTGCTTGAATGAAAATTATTCTGCAGTTTTGCATTTCCTCCTTCACAGTACTCTATCCTATATGTGGATCAGTAAATCACAGGTGTATTAAACATTTCCATGATAACTTTAGAATTACTGGAAATTTTCAGGTCTGTTTGATTTTGACTACACAACTAAGCATGACAAGAAATCGGACCACAGAGGGCCACGACCTAGAAAGAGCAAGTCCCAGTCCAAGGCAAAAGGCAAGTTACTCCCTCCTTTACAAAAATTTTAGATATATTTTATGATCACAACCTTTGTAGTTCATCATATTATGTTAGAAATTTGGTTACTTTGAAATTACATATTAGAACTTCAACTTTTGGAACTATTGTTTTACTGGTCATAGACCAGAATAGATTATGGGATGACCTGTTGTCCATCCCTCCCTCTCTGTACTTCTGAACTACTTACAGTATTACCAAGAAACTTGACATGCAGATTCATCCCAAAGACTATTTGCCCCTAAATGAAAATGGTGCTGTTCAGACACCCAGTAAGTCCACCACAGTGACCATCTTGAAACTATTGTCACTATTCTTCCTGATAGTTATATCAATGTGGGGTTTTCACTAAAAGACTTCTTTTGCTGTCTGATTTGTCTTAAAATGAAAATTGTGCTGATCTGACCTCCAGCATGATGGCCATCTTGAAAATCTTGTTATTGTTGCTCTTTCTGAATAGATGGTCATATCAGCGTGGAATTTTCACCAAAAAACTTCTAAATGAAAACGGTGCCACACCAACATTCAAAATGGCATCTGCCTTGCAAAATTGTGTTATAACTACTTCTGTTAAATGGAATTGACATAGGATTTTCAGCACAAGATTTTGATATGGTGTCTAGCAGGTTCTAAATGAAAACGATGTCAATCTTTCATCAAAAACTAATTTGAAAAAATTGTTATCACTCCTCCTTATAATTGGGCTCTCATATCAGTATGGGGGTTTTCACCAAAAAACTTCTTTGGATATGTAGTTGGTTCTAAATGAAAATTGTGGTGATCTTACAGCCAATATAGACACCATGGTGACTGTTACGAAAATGTGTTATAACGAGAGAATATAAGAGATGTTTTCATCTCCACATTGAAAAAGGTCTTCTATTTCAGGAAATTCCTTTTGGCCAGCAGAGCATTAGTCCCATTTTTAGACTTTTGCACAAAATGTTTAATTGTAGCTTATATACTGTAAATAGTTTAATTGCAATATTATATGCTTAAAATTTTGGGATATTAAGCATACATGCTTTTTTAATAAATTAATCAAATGTATATGCACTTGTGAAAATTGCTTAATTTTGTTGATGTAATGTGTCTAGAGCTGTCAAAATTTTAGAAAACTTCTACCAGATACCTGTCAATCCTAATGATTGTGTACCTGATCAAAGAGAAATTGTATTAAATGTGTACAAACCTGAAGTCAAGTCCACATTTTTTAAAAATTCACAATATCCAATATATATCACTACCTAGTGTCATCTACTTCAAAAAGTCGAAGAATTCATCCTCATTTTCTGAGGCCCAAAAAAAAAATACTTTTCCAGTTGGCTAACATCCCTGTTTTGTCCTTGCTGTTCCCAGCATTTTTTTCTCACAGGTGCTTAATACATTATATATACTGCTCATTATAATATATATATAATGTTTAAAAAAAAACAAACTACCTACCTACCTACCCTAGTTTTAAAACCAGTGCAGTAGGTAGCACATATATTTTTTCGTCTGATAAAGTTCTGAAATCTTCAATTGTTGTCTTGTAAATCGTCGTCGTATATAGTATTCTCACACCATCTTGTTTATATGTACACCCCCCTATCGATTTTAAAAAACAGAAGGCATCAGTAATATAAATATGCACAAAACTTGGTCATTTCATTCATTGAATTATAACATCTAACCTGATTGTCACCGGGGGTGGGGTGGGGTGGTGTCCCAAACACTGTCAACTAGTTGACATTTTGGATCAAAAGGGAGTTTTGTTAGCAACACTGTTGCCATATTTGCTTCGGCCAGTCTGTGAATTAGTTCACCCTCTTTGAAAATCTGAAAAATTCTGTAGATTTTGGATTTATATCCCAACACTTTTATACAAGAGTTCATCCTTTTATTTGTTCAGTTTGATTTAGAAATATTAAAAGTAGACATTGCAAATGTTGGATGTAGATAACATATTTTTAACTGAAATAGACTATTCTAGAAACCAGAAATAGACAGCAAACAGTTGGTTTGCTTGTTTACATCTAGAGCTTCTGTTTATGTTGAATAATTCAACTGTGTTAGGGACATTCAGGTTAGAAATTATAAATCAGTGAATGAATTGACTTAGTTTTGTGCATTTTTTTTATATCCATGATGCTTTTCATTTCTAAAATTGCTAGGGGGCAGGGTTTACGAAAACTATAGTCAAAAGTAAATACCATCTGACTCCCTTTCAACTGAATATGTCATTTGTGTGGCATGATCAAATAACCAGTCCTCTGTTACTTGCCACTGAATCACACTTGCAACACAATCAAAGAGTTGTCACGTGGGAAAACAAGCTATGGGATTAAGGTCAATTATTTGTTGGAAGAGTCACACCTCTGCTTGGCATTGAAAAACTACACGTATTTGAGGCTCAGTCAAAAGGATTGTCAACTTGAAAACAGAGTGCTGCCTTAACAAGCACTGGCAGAAAATTTGTATATGGTAAACAGGTACCCTATGGCTCATTGTATTACCTGGGTAAGTTTGAACGGGCGAGTACCTGGGTATCCGATGACAGCTTTAAATGTGTTAGAACATCTGCCACTGACAATGAACTTGCCAAGTCTATGAATTGTACTGTGCATGTGAATTTTATCAGACACTTTAGTTCAGTCACTTTCAAAGTCATTGAATTGAATCAGACACTATAGTTCAATCACTTTCAAAGTCATTGAATTGAATCAGACACTATAGCCCAGTCACTCAGATACGATTTTCAAAGTCATTGAATTTGTGTCAAACACTTTAGCCCAGTCACTTGGACATGATATTCAAGGTTATTCATTAGAAAATTGTGTCCAGGGCTTTACAAAACTTGCTGATTGTGTGACTATCAAACTTTAGGGGGTATTAAATCATGTGTGGGAAAGTGTGCATGTGTTTTCTATAGCAACGTGCATTCCAGTGATGACAGTAATTAATTAAAACTCTTCCTCAGAATTATAGTATATATAATAAACTTTAATATCAGAGATATGATAGATAATTATTATATTGCAAACAATCACATTTTGAAAATTTGCTTGTCAAAGAAAACTGAAATCAGATTACAGCTTGTATTCACTGGAGTACATTTTGTTGTTATTTACACTGATATATTTGCGTTTATAATTCATAGCACCATATAACCCGCCTTGCTGCAAAAGAAGCAACAATTATGCTTGCATATTTATAAATGCATAAAAATGTATTTTTGTCATTCATAGTGACAAAATTTTCAACTTTCTTGTTGTAGTTATAATAGATGAATAATAGCAGTTTTATAAGCCCACCATAATGCAGACTGTATTACGATTTATTTCCATCCAATGTTTGTCCATCCCTCTCTTACCAATTTCACTTCTGCACAATAATTGAAGTTATACACTGTCTACAGATACCAGACTTTGCTTTCACTTGGGATAAGGAAGAATCCTGTAAATTTCAAGGTCAGATATCAAGGTCACTGAATTGGAAGAAAGAAAATAATTTCCACGCAGTCACTCAAGATGTCCACCATCTGCTGTTGCCAAATTATGTGGAGTACATTGACTTGCGGCAAAGGAAGAATCAAGGTCAAGGTCACTGACTGCAAAAGGAAAAATGGTTTCAGCACAGTAACTAGAGTTCTCCACCACTAACACTTGTAAAAATTGTTGGATAGCTTACATGTTAAGTAAGAAAGAACTCTGTTGATTTTGGGGTCAAAAGGTCAAATCAAGTTCACTGACTGATAGAAGAAAAATCATTTCTGCACAAAAACATTACTTCTACATCAGATAATTGGACCAGAGCTTTGTGGGTGGCTTACACTTGGGGCAGAGAAGGTGCCTATTGATTTAATGCCTATAAGATCAAAGGTCAAGGTAAGAAGAAAAATGGGTTCTACACAATGACATTGGACACACTTAACAGACTGGAACAACTATTATGGATTGCTTGCACTTGGAGTAAAGAAGTCTGTTGACCCTGGAGTTGAAATGTCAGGAATCAAGTCCCTGTGACTGACCTAAGAAAATGGTTTCTGCATAATAACTTAGTTCTACATCGCAGACTGGGACTAAACTTTGTCATTGGCTTGCACTTGGGAAATGGAAGACACCTATTGACTTTAGGGTCAGAGGTCAGACTGTTTACTGAAAGAAGAAAATGATATTTAAATGAAAGATCCTGTTGTTGAACGTTTTCGATCATCAAAATTTTTGTGTGCCTAGTGGGGTTGAAAATCACTGACTGTCAGAAGAAAAATGGTTTTTGTATTAAAATTTAAATCAGTAATGCATAGCTTGTTGTTGTTGTGTGGTGCATTCTATTCTAGATGGATAATACCCTTGACCATAAGATGAGAATTCATCCTGTCATAGGCTGACTTCAGGAAAGATCTCAAGTCTTAACCATGGCCCTGGCCAAGGAACACTCACAGCTATCATTACAAAGAGAGAATTTCTTTCACTTTGAGTCATAAATTGAAAATTGAGTATTTTCATTATTTGTATCATTATTATCTCGTGTGAAATTACCCATAATTCAAGTTTTATTCCTGCTGGAATTGGCTGTCTCAGATTTATTTGGACATTTTTTTTATTATGATTTCATAACCTTGCATTTAGGTTAACCCCCCCCCGGGTGTCAGCATAACAATAGCTGTGTTATAGAATTATTTTATTCCTTTTTCTGGCTAGCATAAGTATTTAGTTATCCTTATCCTTGATGATTTTGTCTGCAGATTTGTATTGTTTTATTGTTTTAATCTAGTAATGAATCAACAAATGCCTATTCCATATAATCTGACTTTTGCTAATTTTATTACTCAAAGCGAGGTTGCAGACCAGTCCACTTTTTATTTATGTGTGTTTAGTGATTGAGCACCCTTCATCTTTAAAAGTCAGTTTAGGATGGTATTCCATATTATTATTGCTTCATTATTTGCATCTTACCAATCTGGTTTTTTGGCTAATTTTTCTCTTGAAAACTCTGAATAAGTGTTGCAGATGTCATTAGATAAGAAAAGGGAAAAAGCATAAACATTGCTGACTTGATAATAAGTAAAACATTAGTTTGTTTTAATTCATTTAATAGAAGATGTGTTTTAATTCATTCAAAAGAGAGATGTTTTAATTCTTTCAATAGACATTTTTTAATTCATTTAATAGAGACATGTTTTAATTCTTTCAATAGATATGTGTTTTAATTCTTTTATTAGATGGTTTTTTAATATTTTTAATAGAAATGTTTTAATGCATTTAATAGAGATGTTTTCATTTTGTTTTATAAAACATGTTTTCATTCATTTAATAAAGGTGTGTTTAATTTTTTTTATAGAAACATATTTTAATTCATTTAATAGAGATGTGTTTTAATTTTTTTATAGAAACATGTTTTAATTTATTTAATAGAGATGTGTTTTAATTTTTTTTATAGAAACATATTTTAATTCATTTAATAGAGATGTGTTTTAATTTTTTTTAATAGAAACATGTTTTAATTTATTAAATATAGATGTTTTAATTATTTTAATAGAAACATATTTTAATTCATTTAATAGAGATGTGGGGTTTTTTTTAAATAGAAACATGTTTTAATTAATTTAATAGTGATGACAGCTGAGATCAGGAAAGATTTTCCTGCCTGTTACTTACATAGAAGTTTTTATTGTTATTCTTTTTTTAAGATATTTCTCTTGCAGCAATTCCTTGGCAGAGTGGGGGGACAACAAAAGCCCCCTGGGATACCCACCCAACCTGCCTTGCTTGTACAAAATGTTAAAGGATATATTGTTGTCCTTTCTCAGATGAGGTTTGAAAATAGATGTACTTGCAAAGGAAAGTTGAAAGTGCCTTCCTCTTCTTTCTCAGATTTTTCTGCATTTATTTTTCCATCATCAAGTCCCTCAGGGTTGCAACACTGGGTTGGTAAAGTCTCTTTGGAGGCATGTAAGACCCATGTGGTCCCTCCTAAGGGAGGATATAAGGGGGCAGATAGTGAATTGTGCCCTCCCACGATGGAGGAACAGCACCTTAGAGCAACTCACTATCTCCTACAAGGGAGAATGGCTGACAGAGATGATTTAGAATGTAGTACCGGACTTCGATGAAAGCTAACCTGTATTTGTAAGCCATCACTTCTGCATATGTGTTGTCCTATTATAATGCAGCTTTGTCACATTTAGGGATGCCTGATTAATAGTTAGATTTCTTAGATTATTAATCTAGCTTTTATTTGCATATGATACCTGCAAGAGTTGTATAAGGAGGAGGGGGGCATTCCTAGGGACTCTATCCCTCTTATGCAGTGTGTTCCTCTTCTATCACTTTCTGTAGGTGCCTGGCTTAGCAATTTGTTTAGAAGTTTGGTAAGGTGTCACAGATGATGGGTGGGTCTTCTCTATTATAAAAGGAGGATGCTGACTTGGGTTTTGAGATCTTTGTCCTCTATAAAGGTCCCCATGAGCTTCCCGTAGTTGAATCTGTACAATTAAAGGCAGAGGTTTACTCCTTGAACCAGAAGGGTGCAGTGGAGGGGGAGTTCAACAACCAATTTCTGGCCGTCTACTCCTGAATTTTCCTGGTACCATAAGTTTATTATCAACCTTTCCTCCTCAAGCAAGTTTCTACATGAGGAACCTTTCAAGATGGAGACCACAGGCTCAGTCAGGAACATCATGAGACCCTGCAACTGGGTGGTCTCCATCGACCTTCAGGATGTGTACTTTCACATCCCCATCTTTCATCCTCACAAGAAATACCTCCAGTTTTAATTGGATGAGGAGGTTTTCCAGTTTTATGCTTTGCAATTCAGACTCATCTCCAGACATATGCAGAACTTTTACCCTGGTCTGGGAGTAGTTCCCTTTTACTTAAGGTCAGGGGGATCCAAATCCTCCTGTATTTTGGTGATACGTTGATCCACAATGGCCAGCTAGAGTCCCTCAGACAAGACCAGTCTTGCTATTGAGCCATAGTATCCATTCTGGGTCTTTTACCCAGTCTAGGGACACAGTAGACAAGATTATGACCCATTTGGAGGTGCTGCAAGCCAAAATAATGTTTTCAGTTCATCTATTTCTATCTCTTGTAAGGACCTTGAACATTGCATATGACTTGGTTTCCCAATGAAGATTCCTCTTGCACCCCCCTTCCCCCAATTTCTCCTTCTAGCAAACTAGAAGCACTGGACTCTCTGGATTCCACTGTCATGATTTGGTGGTCGAATCGGAACAAGTTTCTTACCAGAGTCCCCTTCTGGGTGGGAACTTATCTGGAGCTGGAAGGGCCCATTCTTAAGAATTCATGGTGCTAGGAAGAGTCTGCCATCCACATGAACAATTTGGAAATTACTGCAGTGTTCTCAGCCTTTTAGATGTACATCTATAAAACAAGACTTGTGATGGCCTCTGACTACTACACATCAAGAGACAAGTGGAACACATGCCTCCTCTGTCTGCTTGAATGTTTGGAACATCTTTCACAGGGCAATTTCAGTAGGGATTATCCTACAAGTTCACCACATTCCTGGTAAAAGAATAATTTGGTGGAATGTCTGTCCAGGATGAGCAAGATAGTCCTTGTGGAACGTTGCTACACTAATCTGTTGCAAATTCCCTGTTCAGACTTTTGCAGTGGATGCTTTCAGCCTGAAGTGGAATTGTCTGTGTGCTTAAGCCTTTCCACTCTTCAGGATGATTCCACAAGTACTTCAAAAAAGTAAGGACCTCCCCTGCTCAACTCATTTTCATAGCCTCTATGTGGCCTCAAAGCTTGTGGTTCTATGATCTTCTTGACCTGCTGGTAGACGAGCTTAGGACATAACCCAAGAAGAGGGACCTTCTGTTGCAGTATAGGGTCTCCCTCTCTTCCACAACAGCCTACAGATTCTCATCCCAAACAATCTCTTTGCTAGGACACTTTTTCAGGCAAAGTTGCTGAATGCATCATTATGTCCAGGAGGCAATTTACATTCAGTGCCTATGATGCCAAGTAGAGATTGGTGCAGTATGAAATGTGTTAATCCTGGCTGTCCCTCTCTGAGCATAGAGATTGATTTCTTCTCTTCATTTTTGAAGAGAGTGCTTGGTTTCTGCCATGAAGGGCTTTAATGCAGCTTGATCCAACATGCTCAAATGTTTGAAAGGCCTGGCCATTGGTGTGAACTTGCACATAGCTGGCCTGATCAAGTATTTCAGATTGAAAAGATTGGTGTCCCACTCACTAATGCCTAGATGGAATTTCTTGTGTGTCTTTTGGTCTATCACCCCTCAATGAACTTTGGGTGAAACTTCTTTTGAGAGCCAGACCCTGAAGACTTTTGCTTTCCTCTCTGTAGCACCCATGAGATGAAGGAGCAAACTTAATGTCCTATCCATAGTACCTGGAAGTTTGCAGTTCAGTGGGAATTATGAGTCAGTTCTCCCTTTTGACAAACAGTTTGTGTTTTATTTATAGCAAAAATCCATCTTCCATCAGTTGTTTCACTCCTGACTGAGATCCTCAGGCTTCATTGATTCTGTGCTGGTGATGATCAAGATAGACTTTTATGCCCTGTTAGTTCTTTATGTTTATGTTTTGGCATCTTCTAAAGGGAGAAGAAATGGTAGGAATCATGTTTTTCTCTGTCTTAAGGGATCAGTTGATATTTCAGCTTCCACCATTTCAATGTGGATTACTATAACTATCAACAGAAGTTATCAGTCCCTTACCAAGAGGGACTTTTCCTTCATGAAATTCAAGCCATTGCTACCTCATGGGCCTATCTAACTCTTTCATCTCTGAAGAATGTCATGAAAGTTATGTTTGGAAATCTCACACAACCTTCTCATCTTCCTACCTTTGCTTGTTGGCTTACCAAAGTGAAGGCATATTTTCTCTGTAGCCAATAGTAGAAGCACACAAGTGGCCTATGCTTACACCATCTGACAGTAGCCTACACTTTAACAGTAAGGGTGAGTATTCCTTCCTACTTTTCCTTACAAATTTTTGGGATCATCAGCCATCCACCAAACTGACAAATGCAGGTACACAAGAGCAGCATTACTGATTATCAAATGTAGTTTGGAGCGATGAGGGGAGAATACTCACCTGTTGTTATTGCCAGATTCCCACCTCCTTCCCTGCATTGATGACCTACTAATTTTAAAGCTACATTCTGAAACAAACCAGAACTAGTGTTCATGTGCCAGGGTTGAGATCTTTTTTTGAAAATCACCCTATAGGAGGATGAATTATCATTATATAGATGAGGTTATTTTCTTTCTGGAAAAGAGTAAGCTACACAACAGGTAAGTACATTTATTACATCATTAAAATTAGTTTTACACCCCACCCATCCCTGAAAACATACATTTCTAGACTATGTACCTTGACCAATGTTTGTGGAGAGCCTGCACTTGATGTTTGAAGAAGCCCATTAATTTTAGAGTCAGAATGCCAAAGGTCAAGGTCATTGTGGCTCAGAAGAAAAATTGAATTTGCATTTTTTTTTTTTTTTTTAAACCTTTAGATCATGGTGTCTAAAGGTCAGAGGTTATGGTATGACAAAAAATAAAAATAATGTTTTCTGCACATTAAGTTTTAGTTAAAGACTGCATGATCATCAATAAGTTAGTCCATACCCTACTAGTCCCCTCATAGAGGACTTTTAAATACTGGGTAGGTGTATAGTATGTCATTCTTTGATTGTTTTATATTTGTTGCATGAATGTCTGGATTGTACACAGGAGCTCTACGTACATATTTTGTATTTTATTTTTCTAGATGTTTGTAGAGGGATCTTCAAATTTATGCCAGAAACAGATGGATTGATACAATTTATCATGTGGAATTCAAAATTATATTTGCTTTTCTTAATAACATGGGTGAACTAGTTTGACATCTGAAAGATTTTTAAAGGTCAGATAGCTTACATTGCAGATTCAGGTACTACCTTTTACAGTAAAGGTTTATTAGTGTACAGAAAGTGTAACTATTTACAAGTTTAATTTCCATCAGCTAAATGTTTATTATGTTAGCTTATATTATTTTTATGAATAACTTTAGTACTTTACAAATACTATCATATAAAATTGATGCCTAGGGATAAATATGATAAAACTGTACTACAGTATCTCCATCATGAGATAATTCAAGCTTTATTCAGTTCCATTTCTGTTTCAGGTCATCTTAATTTGTGTATTATGTCAGCTATGAGTATATAAATTTGTCACAAAATGTTGCATGAAATGTGACTGAAGGGTGAAAGATATTTTAGTTGCGTTCAGTTTTTTTCAGGTTAAAATTTTAATGCATGGATACAATATATGTGAAAAAGATATATGACAAAGTTAATGCAATGACACAATATATGTGAAAAAGATATATGACAAAGTTAATGCATAGACACAATATATGTGAAAAAGATATATGACAAAGTTAATGCATAGACACAATATATGTGAAAAAGATATATGACAAAGTTAATGCATAGACACAATATATGTGAAAAAGATATATGACAAAGGTAATGCATAGAAACAATATATGTGAAAAGATATATGACAAAGTTAATGCATAGACACAATGTATGTGAAAAAGATATATGACAAAGGTAATGCATAGAAACAATATATGTGAAAAAGATATATGACAAAGTTAATGCATAGACACAATATATGTGAAAAGATATATGACAAAGTTAATGCATAGACACAATGTATGTGAAAAAGATATATAACAAAGGTAATGCATAGACACAATATATGTGAAAAAGATATATGACAAAGTTAATGCAAAGACACAATATATATGAAAAAATATAGTTTCATTTAATTTGATATGATGCAAAAAGATCTTTGCAATCTTTCCTTTTTTATAATATCTGGTTCAAAATACAAGGTCAGTAGGAAATTCCAACAGTGTGTGTTATAGTTATATTCCAAAAGTTTGGAAATCTATGCATTGAATGAAAAGGAAATTGATGTTTACTTGGAAAAAAATAAAGCATTTCAAGCACAGTAAATTCAGTTGCCTACATTGCAAACATTCAGTGTATCTCTTGTTTATGTATGTGGTGAAAGGCTCTCTTTTATACTCCAACAGCGTGTATTGAGATGACTCGAACTAGCCATATCACATCCATTAATATTGGTAATGAGAATATAGACCTCGTCAAGGACAGTGCCTCAAAGCCCTCCAATTCTCACTTCCCCTATTATGTTTTTGAGGAGTTAGTCCAAGGTAAAACACGTGGAGCATGTCAAACAGCATGTGGATCGGAAAAATGTTGCAGCATCCTAGGTTCATTGATAACGAGTCATTGTCCAAGTCCAGACAGTACACTTTTATTGACTGTTCCTGATTTCTGTTGCCATAGTAATACACCACATAACAGTATTTTTCACTAAATCTGATTTTTTTCCGTGGTCCTTCTGTGTTCCTCTGAGCATGACATATCAGTTATTTGTATGGTTATATTTCTATGGCAACAAGTCAACATATTTCACGTGATTCAGTATAAGTTGATGGTCTTGACTTTTGTGTATCATTGTGAGAGGAGCAAAGAATGTTATCTATCTATGAAGTAATGTTTTTGTCATCATACTGTACCATTTGGATTACAGAAAACAAAAATATTTTGCAGCCTTTCCCATCAACAATCATTTATATTTCCTAGGCCCTGGCCTCTCAAGAATTATCATATTCCTTGTTAAATCATGGCTTTCTTCAACCTTGTCTCATTTTTACATCATACCTTAGATGCAGTAGCTCAGTTGGTAAAACACTGAACTTGTAATCCAAGGGTCGTGGGTTCAGTACTAAGACCAGCCCAGGTAGGTTGTTACAATGTATTCTTGGGAATTGCACTTAGGCCCCATTTCTATGGTATGATATAGCCAATGTGTTAAACTGAAGACAAGAAAAACAGACATGAAAAAAAATGTTATATTGAGCCTCTGGTAACAGTATCACACATAATAGCTTTCACAATATTTACAGGAACTAGAATTTTGGGGATTGGTAAATTTATATATAGCATAAAAGTTGTAGAAATATATATAAACTCTTCACATGGCCACATCTGTGATGTGTCATCAACTCACAGTTGCAAATTGCAACTTCTGATGAAAAACTTCTCAACAGAATTAGACCAAATTTGACAGGAAACATCTTGATGTGAGGCTTTTTACAATTTGTTCAGATGATGCTGATCTGCCATCAGATGCGGTCATCATAATTACAAAAATTAGAAAAATCATGAACTGATGACTTTAAAAAAACACTGAACAGGAACTAGACTAAATTTGGTAGAAAGCATCCTGGTATGAAATCTTTAAAATTTGTTCAAATTATACAAGTCTGCCATCAAATATGGCCACCATTTGTAAAAAAAAAAAAAAAAAAATTGTTATGTCAACTCAGTAATTGCTCTCAACAGAATGTGATCAAAATTTGTCAGGAATCATCCTGAAATAAAGGTCTTTAAAATTTGTTGAAACAATTCCAATCCACTATTAAATAATGTGACCATTGCTAAAATTTAGAATGCCCTTAGATGACTTCTCAAAACCATCTTAAAACAATTTGAGCACATTTGACAGAAATTTTCTGGACATGAAGGTCTTTCAAATTTGTTCAGTGATTCCAATCAACCATCAAATATGACTTCTAAACTAAATAAATGCTCAACAGAATTTGTCCAAGTTTGACAGAAAATATCTTGGCATTAACATCTGATCAAACCTTGAAAAGATGACTTCTAAAATCAGCTCAGCAGAGATTTGATGGATAGCATCCTGGCAGGGGTGGCTTCAGTTTTAAACATACAACACCAATTCACTATTCAATATGACCACCTTTACTAAACACAGAGAGACTAGAAATGCCTCTTTTTTTAAACACTGCTCAATATAGTTGGACCAAGCTTGACAGAAAGTATCCTATCATAAAGGGCTTTCACACTATAGTTGTACAAATGATCTTGAGCCACCATCAATTATGGCTGCTGTTGCTAAACAGTTTCTCCTTAAAAACTGCTGAGCAGAAATTTTTCAAAGTTAACAAAATGCATTGTGATAATGAGAACTTCTAGATTTCATCGAAATGATGTCAATCCGCCATTAAAATAAAGCTGTCATTACTTAAAATGGAAAATCTTTTCAAAAACTTATTTTAAAAAACTGATGAGCAGAATTTTACCAAATTTAATAGAAAACATTATAGCAGGAAGGTCTTTTAAGTTTATACAAATCTGCTGTTAAAAATAGCTGCTGTTACTAAAAATAGAAAACCATAATGTTTAAATCACCACTTAAAAAGACTGATAAAATTTGACCCAAAAAAGTGGCCTTGATTGAATACCTTTCAGAGATATAAATATGATAATGTTCTGCTTCATTTGGTACATAGTAGAAAAATATTTACCTCACTTTATCTCCAGAAGATTTATTTAAAAAATTTGACCAACTTTGATACAAAAAGTACTTGCAAAGTTACTTTAAGAATTGTACAAATGATATGCCATCACATATGAATGGAGATACAAAAAACTTGAGAAGCATTTGGAACATTTGCTTTCATAAAATATGAATTCAACGGAAATAACGAAAACTAAATGTGAGTCATTATAATGAATGATTTATAATTGAAACTGCTGAAAATATAAAATTGCAAAGGAATAAGCAACTCAAAGTTGATAATGATTTAATATATAATTATAGTTTCTTATAATACTAGTTTGTAAGATACTAGTGTGCTGCCTTGCAGTGTCTTTAGACTGCACAGATTACCCCCCGCCAACGTAATGCCTAGTAAATTTATGTACTTTAAGGGTGGATCTGTGAATAGTTCAATGTAATGAATTGCGGCTTGGTACCCAGGAACAGGAAGCAATCCAGGAGATAATGGTTGCATAAATTACTTGTCCTTTTTATGCAAAGAAAATGATTTTGTATATGTGTATGTGTGTATATATATATATATATATATATATATATATATATATATATATAAAGAAGGTGTATATCTTATATTAAATATGAAACCATATTATATTTGTAGATAGATTAATCCAATGATAAGATCAGCAAACCTCCATTTATCGCAACATTCATTTGGTGAACTTATGGGTTTTTTATGACACATACCGGTACTTAAATGTCTGAATGCTGAATAATGGTTTAATGCCTTGATTGTTTATGCTTTTTATGGGTGTTAGCAGTTTCCAGAATCACCAGTGATGATAAAAAGATTTCAGATGAGGTTTCATTTTAAATTACAACAACAAATTTCACATGACAGTTTCATTTTTTTTTTTGTTCTTCTTCTTGACCATTGCGTTACAAAGCAAAATCATTGCCAGCTGCTAGTATAAAAGTTTCAGGGTCGGATTAATGACAAAAGGGATTTAGTATAAGAGGGAAGAAACTTGCAGAAAAATGCAATTTTCATATATCATGATATATTACAGTAGTTTGTAAAGAAAATTTTGTTGACAATTGATGGTCTATTAAAATGAAATACAGTAGAACTTCAGTTACCCGGCACCCGATTAACCATCAGTCCTGTTAACTGTCAGGGCATTGTACATCAAAATATCAAAAACAGGTACATGTACATATGTAGATATTATGATTTTTGATGACCCGGTCTATTGTATAATACTTCTATTGTACATATTCTGGTATCCATCTATTCTCATATCCGTCATGGTCTGGGTCCCGCACCCTGATGGATAATTGAAGTTCTACTGTACTGTAGGACTACTGGTTGAAGGTCCAGTTAATTGAGAGCAAGAGCTTTAATAAAAATTTCAATAGTACAGCCAAACTAAATAATTGAACATTTTTGGGGACCAAATTTGGCTAATAGCAGTAATTGGAAATTCTAGCACCAACTTAGTTCAAGTGACAATTTGAACACATCTGATCACAAAAATGATACAGTCATATATGACCTGTGTTGGACCTAGGATGCTGAATAGAAATGAGAACATGTTGCCATGTGTTGTGTCAGAATTTGTCACATTTACCAATCACATAATTGTGTCAACCAAGCATTGTGTGCATCTAATTTCAGGAAACCCACCCAGTTGAGGAAGTTGAACTTTATCCACATAAATTGTGGGTTTTTTCTCACCAGTAATAATTATTTGTTAGTAATCTGACATGAAAATGTTTATTAAATAACTTGTTAAGAACCTTTGTGACCAGCTTCTTAGAAAAAGGTTTTTTAAAAATAAACACGACATTGAGATGGTGGTTTAAAAAAATGGAACATCAGGACAATTTTAAAAAGTCTTTTGACCATATATTTTGCCCAAATTTTGTGACATATTTTTGGTCAGACTTCAGATGAAAAAGTTGTCACCAAAAGCCAATTTATAATGTGTCAAAGTCCATTGTTAAATACTGAACAACACCATTTCGCTGATTGTAGATCCAAGCTAACTAGGCAGACGGAGTAAAATTAAAAAACAGAGTAAGTAGTTACAATAGTCAACTCAAAACAATCCAGATAAATCAGTATTAAGGTTATATTGAATCTTTTATTTAATATATTACTGATACTTTTTCTTGTGCAAGAAAAATAATGATAAGTTAGTAAAGATTATAACTGTTACCTTCGCTTGTGAAGTCAACCCCTCTGCTTTGGCAAGGTGGCTTTATGAAAGGGTGGCCACATTTATATGTGGATATAATGAGAAGAATTTACATTTTTAGTGTCAGTCAAGCTTTTTTTGACCAAAGTTCAGCTTCTTTGGATAAAGAGTCTCTCAAGAGGAGATTACTGTATATCTCATGCATTATTTTAATTTCTTCGTGCTTTCTAATAGTTGGGACATGAAATCAGCATTATTTTTCATGTACTATAAATATTGGGACAGAGAATTATTTTTATTTTTGATAAGTTAGGTTGATTTACATGTTTAAATACAAGATTTATACAAAAATTTAATTTTCTCATTTTTTTCCCCTCATTCTGTGTAAAATGTGTATTTTTTCATTTGACAATGATGAGCATTTTATGGCTCGGTGGTTAGTGTGCCGGACCATGACAGAAAAAGTGCAGATTGGAATCCTTCTGTAAGCAAGATATAATTTAGCATGACACTTAGCTCCATTTGTCTCAGCACTAAGTAACCTACTCGTGTTTCTGTGCCATAAATCACCAAACGAAACCAAATGACAAGTATCTGACATTACCACAGTATTGTAACCATGAACAATAATTTTTTGTTTGGAATCTTTTTACTATTGTATCTTTTTACATGATTAAATTAAACCTGTAGCCTGTCACCAGTACTTACAGTGTTTTTCTGTCTTGAAAATTTAAACACCTAACTCATTAAAATTTGACAATAGTATTAGAATAAAATGATTGTAAATGTTTGGTTCATTGCCCACTTTAAAGCAAATTTATTTTATTATGGTATCCAAATACAGATGCAGTTGGGATATAAACAATCATAAAAGTTCACAAGAATTTCAGTAAGGTTCCATATCATCAATATTTGTATATTTCCAACTTGAGCTGTCAGTCCTTTATTCATTCCCATCACCACACAGAATCTCTAAGTAATTGGCTAGTGGTGTCCTCAATGTCATCACCATTATCATCACACAGAATCACTAGGTAATTGGCTAGTGGCTTCCTCAATGTCATCACCATCATCATCACAAAATCGCTTGGTGATTGGCTAATACCTTTCTCCAGGTCATCATCTTCATCACAGAATCTCTAGGTAATTGGATAGTGGCTTCCTCTAGGTCGTCATCATCATCACAGACTCTCTAGGTAATTGGCTATTGGTTTTCTATTGGTTGTCATCATCATCATCATCATCACAGACTCTAGGTAATTTGCTAGTGGCTTCCTCTTATCATCATCATCATCATCATTATCATCACAAACTCTCTAGGTAATTGGCTAGTGGCTTCCTCTAGTTTGTCGCCATTATCATCATCATCATCATCACAGAATCTCCTCACAGTTGGTTAGTGCCTTTCTCTAGGTCATCATCATCATTGCAGAATCTCTGGGTAATTGGCCGTTGCCTTTCTCTAGGTCATCATCATCCATAATCTCTTGGTAATTGGCTGGTGCCTTTCTCTAGGTCGTCATCATCATATGGAATATCTAGGTAATTGGCTACAGGCTTCCTCAAAGTCATCACCATCATCATCACACAAAATCTCTTTGTAATTAGTTAGTGCCTTTGTAATGTCCAGGATTAACATTGGCACTCTTGGTGTCTTCATTCGGTAAAGTCCAAATTTAGTACAAGTACTATTGGTAACTTATCACTTTCAAATGTCTACATTTAAAATTGGCACAGTTATCTTCATCAATCTCAGATGCCCATGTGCAACATTGGCACTGTTGGTATCTGTTTTCTCTGTATCATGAATTAAGCCTTTTCTAAATATCATAATGAGTTTTGACCATCTCAAGTTTCTTTGCTTTCCATACTTTGCTTTATATTCTAGCTTATAAGACGAATCCAACTGCAAACTGCAGACCCAGATCTACTGTCACATAATGCGCCAGCAGATCTGGGTCTGTGCAGTGTGTTAGGATTAATCAGTAGAACAAACAACATAAACCCTCATTGGCAGGCACATTGTGCAATGGCAGAACATGATTCTTGTTGTTTGCAGTTTTACTTGACTAATAAGTGAGTGCATGGTACTCTTCTTCCTTCCCCTCATCTATTGGTAATTTTCTTGGCTGACCAACAGCTGTCTGAGGTGGTGACTCAGGGATTGGATTTTATTTCCATGTATGAGGCAAAACCTCATCGCTAGTATTAAACCACAACAAGCTTGTTCATAGCAGAATGTCTTGTGACAAGATTTAGCCAGTTTTATGCACCAGATCATGTAGCTTACTTGAAAAGAGAAACAAAGATAATAGCTGGCATACATGTTTAAACTTTATATCACACTAGTTGAGATTTTTGGCTGAGAGTGGGAGTTGTCTACATCAAGTCATTGGTTATATAAGTAACCATGAGGTGTGGAGCATGTCAGCTGTGTTATTAATGCCTATTGACAATGCTTTAATTTAATCTGTGAGGTAATATGGGTAATGAAAGGGTTTCATGGTCTGATGGTCAAATCATACACTGGATTTTTAGTTCAGGTTAAACATCCTTTAGTTTCAGTTCAAACTCAAGTTTTATTTTTATTTCTTTTTTAAAAACAAGTTCAAAATTTTTTTATACAATTTAAAATTATTTTAAAAAAATTAAAATATGGTGATCAGAAATTGGAGATATAAGGCTTTAGGTTAATTTCAGTAGTTATTTTAAATCCAGAGGTTTTAGATGGTTGTTTTTTCAAAGTTACATTGTCAATATACTTGTAAATCAAAATATAAAATTTAGCAGGAGGATGATTATTACTTTTTTCTCCAGTATGGCATATGCTCGTGCAGGAGATGCATCCAACATTTATCAGTGCAGACCTAAAATGATGCAAGCCAAGATAAGGACAGTTGGTTCCATGCATGTTGGAAGTTTCATTCTTGTGAAACAATTTTCATTGTTTACTGCAATCTTCCCATAAGCCATAAGGAATTATTGCATACTGGTATTTAATTTGATTTGGTGTTTAAGCCATAAGGAATTATTACATACTGGTATTTAATTTAATTTGGTGTTTAAGTCATAAGGAATTATTACATACTGGTATTTAATTTGATTTGATGTGGTTTCATTGCACAGCAACTCAAGTAGGTTATTTATTGTCAAGGCAATTGGAGTCCTTGTCCAATAAATGCATAACAGTAGCTGGGCAGGGATGATCCCATGATGGGATTCAAACCTGCATCCTTGCAGTTACAAGCCAGGCAGCCTAACCATGTAGCCAGCATGGTATTAGCCTCTTTCAAATAGCAGGAGGGTACTTCTGGCCTAATGCCTCCAGGGAATTTTTTGATTTTAATAGGCATTTCAGTTAACTGCAGTTAAATTATAGTTGCAAAGGTTCCATCCTCCTGAAGACATATGTAACTTCACGGAATATTTCAACATCTAACATTTTTTTACATGTTTGTTAATTTTTTAAAGTGTACAAATAATTTCAGGTTTAAAAATCAGATGTAATATATATTTTAATTGCATTTTGAGGTAAAAACTTTACAAATGTTTCATTTTATGTGGATAAAGTTCTTCATACATAAAATTACTGGTACCAAAAATAGCAGGGTTTTTTATGATTGATTGGTCTTAAAATATTTGAGGGTACACAAATTACGGGTAATACAGAATATCTAAGCCCTGGATGCATTTCCTGTCATTATGGGCAATACAGAATATCCAAGCCCTGGATGCATTTCCTGTCAATTTCAAACAGCCACTTTCACATGCTGTAGGGAAAATTGTGTTCACAATTGTTTTAGATGATACCTGCACAGATCAATCTTCGGACTTTCATTTCAAATGAAGGTCAGAATTTGTACATGTTGTGAACACAGATGTTGCTTATTGTGATTTCAGCTTATTTTTAAACAGAAAGTCGTCTTCTGTACCATATATATCCAGTGACAAGTCCACTACCCATTTTTACGAAAGTTTGCAAAATTTTATTTCAGATCCCATCTTAAGATGAGCCTACCACCCACTTTTCATTATGTACATAATTTAAGCAGGGTGTATTATGTTATAGTATTGTGCATCCATCTGTGCATTCATTGTTTTGTCTCACCCATAACTTTGTAAAATTTGGAGAGATTTTTGTGAAAGTTTGCCTACATACGTGATCTTGAATAGACAACAAAGATTATACCCATCCCCCTACCTCAGTATCAAGGTCAAGGTCAGTATGTCCCAAAATGTAATTCTGACTTGTATCCTTCTCTGGAGTGTAAATATTCAACCACTCAAGATATTTTAATGAAACGTTAACAAGTTATATATTATGACTAGATTGCCACAGCCACATCTTAAGGGCAAGGTCATCATCATCATCATCATCAATCCCTTAACCCAAGAGGTCACTGGGGCACCACAGTTGAACAACCAATTCTCTCCATCTTTCCCTGTTCTCTACTGCCTTTTGGGAATCTCCAAATCCCATGCCTGTCCACTCCTTAATTTTGTCTTCCCGCCTCTTTTTCTGTCTGCCTCTTCTTCTGCACCCTCACACTGTGCCTTGCAAGATTGTTTTTGCCAGTCCAGATGATCTTGAGACATGACTGTACCACTTCAGTTTGTGCTTTTTTACACTGGTCAAGAGGTCTTCATAGGAGCCGGTCAAGGTCAGGATTAGAGAAAATATAAATCAGTGACCTGTATCCATATATGGGTGTAACTTTTGAACTAATGAATATGTTTTTATGAAACTTTAACCTGTTGTACATTTTCACTATATATTTTCTTTGTTATTAACAGTCAGACCCCTATCATAAGATCAAGGTCACAACAAGAGATAATGTAAGTCTGTGGCCCATTGTCTTATCAAGGCTGTCTCATTTTAACCCCAACAAATATTTTAATGAAAATTTTATAAGGTCTACTTCTTAAAATGCAGTACTCAGCTCAAGGTCATTAATAGGGAAACATCACAAGATGGGCAGATATCATCTGTCATTTGCAGTAGTCTAGTTGACAGACATATCAGACTAATACCTTGTTCTTTGTTAGAAGTATGAAAGTTTTAAAAGTAGATTGAAGATGAATTGAGTCATACTTGTGATTGATTATTATCCGATATTGATATTTCTGCAAATACGACATAATGATCACATTATTATTGTTTGATGCCTAACTGTATTTTGGGAGGGTTGGAACATTTATCATTGCCCATATATTACAGAATATATTTTATGTATCACACATTTTGCAGTAATTTCTTTTATGGGCTTAACAGATTGAAACTAAATTTGGTATGGGACTTAATATTATTTAAGAAAATCTTGGCCAGGCTGATTAATCTTTTTCCAGCCAATCTGGCTTCTTTTGTAATTGGTACTTACCTCCTATGTTGCGAATTTCATTTCTGTTTATTATCTTCTAAATGGACTTCTCTGATGAAAATGTAATTTGGTATGAGACTTAATGTTTCATTTATATGTCATTTTCACATATTCTAGTCAAAATTCACACTTATGGCCTTCTGTTTAGAAATTTGAAATATGAAACCAAATTTTCTTCAAGAGGCAAGTTTCCAAAATACCAAGAAATGCATCTCTGCCTGATTCATTTGTTAGTCATGTCTCAGTAGCATGCATTATAAAAGGATAGTTCACAACAAGAACAAATTGATTTTGAGACTTGGTGTTTACATAAGAAATTTGTAATTTTTTGTTTTCTGTACAAGTGACAGATGTGGACTACTAATTAATGTAGTAATAAATAATTTTTGGTGCTGTTTGTTGTGTATTTGTCAAACCATCCCATTTCAACACATTTCTGGTCTCATGCTTGCAAAAGGATCATCTTATGATGTGCATTTTGTGCATTTTTCACCTACCATATATACACGCTTGTAAGAGGAGTCCAATTGCAAACTGCACTTAGATCTGCTATTACAAGATGTGCCGGCAGATCTTGGTCTGTGCAGTTTGTAAGGAATAATCTGTGGAACAAACAACATAGACCCTGATCTGTAGGTACTTTATGCTATGGCAGATCAGGATCTCTCTTGTTTGTAGTTTGACTCGACTTACTTATTAGCATTTATTTATGGTATATTAATTAGTTAGTACCTGAAATTTAGACATTTACAATTACATTTTGCAGTGTTTCCCATTTAACTTGGTTTGAAAGGTTTAAGCGAGGTCAGTCAAGTACTCACCTCAATAAATCATTTGGTGATATCTGTAACCAAACATTTATATTTAATAGTTATGTTATAATTCATAGTTTTGGTCAGCAGAGAGACATTTTCCATTGTCTTTTAAGTAAATATGCTGTTTATCATCATTTGCAAAATTCAGTCAAGTTCTCTTGCCAACCCCAACCCCCCAAATTAAGACAGATGATCAGTAGATCTCTTTCAGAATACAATTATATTGGTCTAATGATACAGACCATGAACTTTGAACTTATTTTAGCTTTTTTGAAGTATATTTTAGTAATTTATCGTAACACTGATTCAGATTTCATATTTAGTTAAATGGTTTCATGATTATAAATATCATCTTTTGACAAACTGTAATTGAAAAATTGCAAGATTTTGTATATATTTTATAGAAGATAGGATGATGCACACATTTAATTTAAGATTAAATCTTGTCAGTGGTTCAAATTTTAAAGTTGGCACTGTAAAAATAGTAATAATAATAATTTATTTAGTGAGAATATTTCTGTCTACACTATATATCTAGCAAGGCACTTAGCTACATCCTGCAAGATTTCAGAAATTTTTTCAAATATGTTAGTATGGATTTTAAAAATTCATTTTTTGTGGTCTTCATTTTTTTAATATTTGATTCCACAGCCACACCAGCCATTTTGTGCCCAGATATGAATATAGAACCAGCATCAGATACAGAAGGTGGCGATCAAGAAAAACCAACTACCAGTACTAGTTTTGACTTTATGGCATTATGTAGTGCACCTACATGGCTGGGACCTGAGAGACGAAGGTCGCGAAGAAGAAAACATACACTTCAGGGTGCACCTGCTTCTCCAATTATAACAGATGGTCATCAGGTAAATTTATGGCCTTGTGCTTACAAATGCAATGGCAGATCCAGAGTGTGTCCAAAAGTGGATTTAGAGGAGTTAGGGGTTTGATTTAACCTTCTACACCAGTAAAAGTAAAGTTGATATTTTTCTCCAATCATGACAAAATGCAAGAAAAAAAGTAATAAAATAGTTAAATTCAAGCCCTGTTGTGTGAAGGTCCATTAGCAACTATTGTTATTGCTACTTCTCCTAAACTTAGAGGGAAATAATGAAACTTGGCATGCAAATTTTTCCTGGTCTATTTAGTCATAAATGAAAATAGTGCCCCTCTGAGATCCAATATGTCCAGCATATGGGCTGATCCAAAATGTCCAGCACATTAGCCATCTTAAAATTGATTTATTACCACTCCTTCTGAACATATGGGTTTCCACTGAAAGGCTTCTTATAACAGTGTAGATAGGCATGTCCAACCCATGGGACACATGTAGCCCAGTCCTTCACATTGTGCAACCAGTGTCAATCCTTTTGAAAATATTCATTTTAATTAATATGCATAATTAGTGACAAGGAGCAGTTCTTGTTCATGCAGCCCATGACCTTAAGCATTTTATCTGTTTTGGTCCCTAGTTAAAAAAGGTTGGACATCCCTGGTGCAGATGGTCCTAAATGAAATCTATCACCATCTTGAAATTTTTTTTGTCACTACTCCTTTTGTATAGATGGACATATTGACATGGAGTTTTCACAAAAGACTTCTTGTGCCATGGAGATGGTCAGAAATGAAAATGCCGTTGCCATGGTGACAGAATGGATTGTCGTATGGACATGGATCTTTCATGAAACATCTTCATATAGTGTGTAATCCTGAAAGAAAATGGTGTGTATATGACCATCCAACATGGCTGCTGCAGTAGTTTTCATGAAACTCTTCTAATGACTAATGACTTCTCAGTAGATGATTATGTTGACATCCACAATTGTTGCCCTGGTGACCATCTTGAAAATTTTCTTTTGGTTACATCTTGTGTACGAAACACTTGCAAAATGTATTTTGTCCAGAATCAAGATGGTGCTGACTTGATGACCCCATAAGTTATCATGAGCAAGTTTGAAAACACAACCTAATTAATTTTGTGGTCATGTCCAAGGTCTTTGCTTGCATTTTTCTTCTTCATTGTGCTTGAAATGAATTAGAACCCAATTTATTTCATTGTTTCTAACTAAGCAGGTTGTTAGAACTGTAACATTGATTTCAAGGTCAAAGGTCTTGATTCAGGGTTTTATCTGTCATGGCCTGTAAGCATGATTACATAAACAAGACTGAACTATTATCAAATACAGGTAAAAACCCGTTACAACACAATGTGCTAAGTCCAAAGAATAACATCACAGAGTAAGCGGGATTGCATTAACAAATTTTTCGAAAAATTTCCCCATAGAAAATGTGCATTAAAATTTCACTGTCATCAGTTTTAACGAACCTCTTGATCATATATCATTTTTTTGTTTGCCGGGTTTCATCAGACATCAAATATACTTCAACTTTTAATTGTATACATGCCAATATGGTGGAAACAGTGAACGGTGAAGTTAAGGCAATATTAAACACAGTGTTGTGATTAAAAATCTGATAGGGGTACAGAATAATTAGCTTTTCCAAGAGCTTTTATTTAGAATCTTAAAAAGAGAGGTCACCTTAAATTAAAAAATGGGAGCCATGCTGCCATTGCGTTATAAAATGAATTGTGTTATAACGGGTTTTACCTTTATATAAGAATATCTTGAATGATCAACGTTCAGTACCGTATTTCAGTTATTTTTTTGTACCCTTTAATTTTTTGTACACAATCCAGTTATCAAAATAATAATTATTTAAATGTATCATAATATTTCATACATATCACTTTGTATTTTTCAAAAAATCCATTAAATTGTTGGACATAAAATTTCTACTAAGAAGAGTTATGTTTGCAAAAAAAAAGATTGAAAATACTGTTACGTGTCTAGGCTCATACAAAAATAAAAAGAAAAGAGTGAAGCCAACAAGCTTTGTAAAATTTAACAAATAATTTATTTCCCTAGACAAACAAGATAAAAATAAAAAAAAGGACTTATGGTTTATGAATCTAATCCAAAATTAATCCAAGAATTTAAAAATATAAGTCCTATCAATAAAAAGTTCTAAGTGAATCACAGTTCGAATCCTGATGAAATTCCAAGATGGAAGGCGATGATGTCTTCAATAACCTTCAGAGTGTTGCCATGTCAACAGTTCCCTGTTGAATCATAAAGAATAATATTTCAGTTTTTGAATTCCAAATAATTTCAATAAATGTCTTTGTCCAAAAATTCTGATGAGGAACACTTATATGTATGTTTTCCAGAGAAATGAATTAACTAATTCCAAAAAATAAAAAATTCAACTCAAACTGGTCACAACTAAGCACCTTTGAGCTTCAAAGGTTAAAAGTACAACTGGCTATTTCTTTTCAAGAAAACGGCTATACAGTAAATTAAGACATAAAACAGATTCCCGGATGGGATCACGTGGTCACCTCTATACAGAACAACGTAGAAATGTTACATGACAATTATCACGTACTCTAATATAGCCTAAGCTAAAGTCAATGATTTTTACTCTAAAAATGAATATAAAAAAGTTGTTTACACCAAATTTGATACTGGTTCTGAATCTAGGTAGCACAAGATACAATGTTTCAAACTACTGGCTGTTTATCAGGTCAAACAGAACTGAATTGAATTTCTAAAACAAATCAAATCCAGTAAACAAAATTATCATTACAATAACATGTAATGGAATAAAATAAAATAAAAAATAAAAAATTTAAAACTAACAAACAAGTAATTAAATTACATATATATAACAATACCATGTTGCCATTTTGTTTATACAAAAATTAATAATTAATTGTTGTTGAGAAAATACAATGATTGATGCATAAGCTCTCGTATTGTCATTACAATATCTATTGGTGTTTATTAACAAATGGACAAAGGACTTCACAGACCATACCTTTAAATATTATCGTTAATTAGTTCTCCTTATTAAGTCCATCACCGTAACATAACACAACGTGTATTTTAAAACGAGTTCGGAAGCCCTTTGATGTTTTCTTGTCAAACAAAAAATTATATCTCAGTACATGCTAAAGTGAAGACCACAGACCAGTTGTCAACTAGACTTATTGTTTCATTATAGTCATAAAAACATAAAATATAAAAACCTTGTCATTTTCTGTTGTAAATTTGAAAAAGTCACAGACTCCGTTAAATCAATTCATATATATACATATACTATATTTTAAGTGCTTGTACTATTTTGACTTAGATATAATTAACATTTTATTGCAAATCTATTCTACGATATTCCCCTCTATTGTTATCTTTATTGGCAAGTTCGCGTAACAAGTAATGTGTATGATCGCTTGACCTTATTACCTCTGCTGTATGGACATTGACAGATTTTCATTTCCCTAAAGAGAGCCTCATTTCCCTACTGGCAGCCTCGCTGATTTGACCTCTTCTGACGATTTTGCCCTCAATCTGGTTTCGACTGGAATAACCAAAGTGCTATGCATGTTTAATTACTGTGTAAATAACACTGCATAGCTATGTGGTTGTTGTGACATTGTATATCGTAATTAAAACAAGAATGAATTTTTGATTCAGCAGTGTTTATTGATAATGGAATATAGTAGGGTCGTAATACACGAGGATTATCACAGTTTTCAGGTAACTGAAAATAGTCTTTTTTCTCTTTGCAAAAGCTACAAATAAAAACCGCCCTGAATAAATAGTCTTGTACACTGACAAAATTTTGTTTCATCTCTCTCTCTCACACACACACACATGCACACACACAGACACACACTAACTAAAACGTGATTTGAAGTTCTTTATTTTTTTATTGCAATTTGATAATGAGATTGTTGTTGCTGTAAAATACAAGTTGCACTTATCTCTTGACAATGTGGACTCATATCGTTGCATACAATTTACCAATAAATAATACCCATAACTAATATATATTCAAACCATCTTAATCATTTTGCCAACATTACACAACATAACAGCTACATATGCTCTAAATGCAGGCAAGCTTGCACACTGAGACATAATCTTCTCTCTCTCTCTCTCTCTCTCTCTCTCTCTCTCTCTCTCTCTCTCTCTCATAACAACAAAAATCTTTTTGAGTACTTTTGTTTTTATTGTAATTAGATTCTTGAGTTGAGAGCAGAATGAGGCAGAAAATATACGTTTACTTTGTATGTTGTACTGTTAGGTTGTCGAGTAGCGTCTGTTCCGTAGAACTTCTTCGGGTACGATCCCTTTATTTATACATGGTCAGTACCACAAAATGATAATTATTTATTTTACATATAATTTTTCGTACACTGAAATTAATAATTATTTGTTTGTGTACGAAAAATTACATGAAATACGGTAACTTGTTTTTGTTGGGCCCATGTTAGTAGAAAGTGCATAGCAATCACTCTTTAAATCATGGCAGCAGCATTAACATTTTGTAAAGATTTTGTTTAAAGTTTTTCATTGGCATGCATTTCCTAAACGCCTTACTATATTATTTTTCATATTTGTTATTAATCCTTTTGAAACTAAGGCAATTCATTCTGCACCATGCTCACTTGCCCATTTTACCTTGAGGTAAGGATAACCATTTTGGTTAAAAGTTCTATGATTTTTACCTATATTTATCTACATTTTCTAACCCCTTGATAGATTCAGAATGTTGTCACACATGGCTTGAATCATTATGAAACTAGTACATTTCATGCTATGACACACACCATGCCTCTTTGACTTGGCATCATAGTCAGTCATGGAAACTTTCCATGAAGATTTTGGTTAATGTTTATTTGGTCATGTTTGCTGAACCCTTTGATGGATTTTCTTCATACTTGACTTGAGTCCATATGAACCTAAGACGGTTGATTCTTTGACATGCTTGCAAGACCCTTTGACTATGGGGTCAAGGTCACATTTACAGAAAGTTTATCTTAAGGTTGTTGCTGAAATCTCTTTCATTTGCTTGTATTTCCTAAAGCACTTGCTGAATTCTCTTTCATTTGCTTGTATTTCCTAAAGCACTTGCTGAATTCTCTTTCATTTGCTTGTATTTCCTAAAGCACTTGCTGAAATCTCTTTCATTTGCTTGTATTTCCTAAAGCACTTGCTGAAATCTCTTTCATTTGCTTGTATTTCCTAAACCCCTTGCTGAAATCTCTTTCATTTGCTTGTATTTCTTAAAGCACTTGCTGAAATCTCTTACATTTGCTTGTATTTCTTAAAGCACTTGCTGAAATCTCTTACATTTGCTTGTATTTCCTAAAGCACTTGCTGAATTCTCTTTCATTTGCTTGTATTTCCTAAAGCACTTGCTGAATTCTCTTTCATTTGCTTGTATTTCCTAAAGCACTTGCTGAATTCTCTTTCATTTGCTTGTATTTCCTAAACCCCTTGCTGAAATCTCTTTCATTTGCTTGTATTTCCTAAACCCCTTGCTGAAATCTCTTTCATTTGCTTGTATTTCCTAAAGCACTTGCTGAATTCTCTTTCATTTGCTTGTATTTCCTAAAGCACTTGCTGAATTCTCTTTCATTTGCTTGTATTTCCTAAACCCCTTGCTGAATTCTCTTTCATTTGCTTGTATTGCCTAAAGCTCTTGCTGAATTCTCTTTCATTTGCTTGTATTTCCTAAAGTACTTGCTGAATTCTCTTTCATTTGCTTGTATTTCCTAAAGCACTTGCTGAAATCTCTTTCATTTGCTTGTATTTCCTAAAGCACTTGCTGAAATCTCTTTCATTTGCTTGTATTTCCTAAAGCACTTGCTGAAATCTCTTTCATTTGCTTGTATTTCCTAAACCCCATGCTGAAATCTCTTTCATTTGCTTGTATTTCCTAAACCCCTTGCTGAATTCTCTTTCATTTGCTTGTATTTCCTAAAGCACTTGCTGAATTCTCTTTCATTTGCTTGTATTTCCTAAAGCATTTACTGAATTCTCTTTCATTTGCTTGTATTTCCTAAAGCACTTGCTGAAATCTCTTTCATTTGCTTGTATTTCCTAAACCCCTTGCTGAAATCTCTTTCATTTGCTTGTATTTCCTAAAGCACTTGCTGAAATCTCTTTCATTTGCTTGTATTTCCTAAAGCACTTGCTGAAATCTCTTTCATTTGCTTGTATTTCCTAAAGCACTTGCTGAATTCTCTTCATTTGCTTGTATTTCCTAAAGCACTTGCTGAATTCTCTTCATACTTGGGATGAATTGTTAAGAAGACAATTCTGCTGCTGCATATTTGCTCAACCTTTTGTTCTTGGAGTCAATGTCACATTTTTTACAGCAATTATTTGATTATGGGCACAACATGCTAGCCCTGGTCTTGTTTTTAGAATACATTAATTATGGATTCAGCCAGACTGGTGTATAAGGATATCTTGACAGTATCTGATGTATGACTTTGTATATTGGTATCAGTATCTGAGACAAGTTCATTATCATCTGCCCTTGCGGTCATCTACAAACTCAGTGGCCATGACAGGGATTTTTAAACTGCAATAACATGTTGACTTGGATGAGGAAATATTTGTGTTACCAGATTTTATATGTTGGAGTTTCTCAAGAATTATTCTGAGATGATTTTAATATCAGAATTAAAAGAAATAAAGGAGGGAATAAAAGACTTCTAATGAATTCCTGCAAGTTCTTTTTTTGGACAGCATAGTGTCAGTCCTTTTTGAGAGATTCTTGTTTTGTCAACTTTTTCTCATTTTTTTTATGGACAAAACATCAGGCTGCATATTGTGAGGGCTTATATTTGATCCATTTTACTGTTTGCCATGGACCTGTGACTTTGTTTTTCAAGAATGTTACTTAATTTCTTTGAATATTTCAGATGATCAGACATTTTGCTTTCCATATCATGTCATTTGCTATAACCAGTTAAAAAATCTCAGACCTTCTTGTGTCTCTTGTTCTCACTTAAATTGAAATTTTGCAGAGAGTCATAGCTGTCACAATTTTGTCTTTCTGTACAACTTATCTTTGGAGGATGTGTCAGTTTCAGTTTAACACCTGTTCCCACGGAGTTGGAGTTGACCACATTAACATTATGACTTTAATCCCACCAGATACCTTTGTGATGTGTTCAGAAGGTCAGAGGTCAGATGATAAACTTCAATGGTTTGGGAAGAGAACAATTTTATTTGTGAAATAAGACTGCCTTCAGCATCCCTATATGGGATGAAAATTAAATTGTATGTATACAGTATGTGAGGTTTTTTTTTACACTATTGGTCCATTTTGTCAATTATCCTTGACCTTTCTTAATGTCTTTATATGGTGTAAAAGCACATCAGCACAATCCTAGTTATAGACTTGGTCTCTGTCTGCCTAGACTATCTCAAAGAATTTACTTTGGAGAAAAATTGGCCACCTTGCAGTTTACTTTATCCTGCAGGTGTATTTTGATCTTGTCCCTTGAGAAAATGTTGAGATCACTGAGATCATGTTGTCATAATGTACATGACATCACCATTGCAGTTTTGGTTCATCATGCAGTTATGTTTTGGTCCCATCCCTTGAGAAAATGTTGACTTCAGTGAGATTATTTTGTCATAGTGTACACGGATGTCAAAAGATGTTTGTGCATAGATACCACAGCCAATCTTCAGTGTCAAGGCCATTTTTAGGTTTCATTCACATTTGCCCTACTGCTTGTTAAACTAACAATTGTTTAAGATTAATGGGTGAAATTTGTTTTACTTGTCACAAGAAGATATGTTGCATTGTAAGTTGGAGCTATTATCTGTATGGTCAAAGTTATAGGTTAATATTTCCAAGGGGGTTTATTTCTGCCTTATATAATAAAAGCTATATGAGGTATGACCATGGTACCCATATGTTTCTCTTTTTGATGGCATCTCATTATCACAGTCCAGGCTTTAGCTTTAAGGTCAAGACTTTTCCTCATATTCCCAAAAAATGAGGCAGAGAAACTTGGTTACTGTCCATGGTCTGTCAAGTAACTGGACAGTTTCATCTTAAAGGTCACAGATTTCATTATTGTGAACTTACCATAGAAGGCAGTGGAAGAATATTCACAGGATTTTTTGTTGCATTTAATCATGATAAACACTTGCATTGCTGCCTAGCATCTCAAACTTTGCAGTACCTTATTTCATTTAATTTTATTTTTCCTTAGGGCTTGGTCTGGCTATAAATTGAATAGCCAAAAAAATGCAGGCATGGGCTGAGTGACCCAAGTTAGGTCTGCACTCAGAATCACTTGTACAGACCCTGATCTGTTAGCAGTTTATGTGATGGCAGAGCTGAGTATGTGCTCTTGGAAATTGGGTGCTTGCTGTACACAGAAAAATGTAGTATTGACAAAACTGTAATATATTGCTTTTCAGGATGTTTTAAAGCCAGAGCATGAGGGTTCATGTCAAGGGAACTTGTTGATGCCCAATCAAGCTGCAGCACATGTCACAGCCTTGTTGAGGAGAAACTCTTCACGAAGAACTCGGCGGACCAGTTCATGTGGACCACCAAGTCGACGCAACAGTGCTCGTAGCAGAAGACATGGAGGGACTGAATCACAACCCCAAAGTCCCAATAGCCCCATCAGTCCAAGTGCACAAACACCAACAATAACAATTCAGACTCCCAAAAGCAGCCCCATTGTCTCAAGACCTGCTAATTTGCAAGGATTAAAAGAGTGTTACTCTACTGCTTTGAATGTAGAGCAGCAAAACTCCTGCCTTGAGCCCAGAAAGTTGGTGCATGCACATGAAAATGGAACAAATGTTCAGTGTTCAGAGAGTTTGAACCCTTGTTTAAGTGTGAATTTGCTTAGTGATGAATCTTATGAGACAATTCCAAGTCAAATTTACATCACTCATTTGGGCAAGAAGAAACTGTGGAGTCCAAAATTGCTTCAGCTGACATTCATTCAATTGTGAGGCCAAAAAAATATCTTAATAATGGATGTAAAAAAGATTCTCACAGGGGTGGAAATCCAGATTCAAGCAAACCCATGTCACTGCTGGTTCCTAGCTGTGAATATCAAGTAGGTGTATTAAAGGCCTCACCAGAAATTGTAATTGAATCTATGCAAAGAAACACTTACATGAATCTTTCCGATGATGAGAAGCTTAAGCAATGGAGGCAAAACTGTGAGCTGCCTCGGACAGATAGTGAGAAAAGAATTGAGCAGGGCATCACTGAGATTAAATTGCAGACTGTTGAAGACCATTCTCATGCAATGGATGGCTCTTCCACGGAACTTTTAGGGACAGCCATCCTGAATGTTTCCAGTTGTGGTACCATAAGCCAAGAACTCCCAGAAAATGATGCCAGTGTTATTAATTTGCATGATATTTATAAAGCATCATCTAGAATCCACAGACATTTTATTGGTAGTTTATCAAATGTTTTGGAACCTAATTCTTCAAGGAACTTGCTTAGAGATGCAGATAAAATACCTTTGTCTACAAGAAAAGCGCATAATACCATAGATGGTTTTTCAAAAAGGGAGGGAATTTCATTACTGAGTGCCTCATGTGCTTTACAAAGTAGTGATGCTAATTCTTCTGAGGAAAATTTACTTTTAAATAGGAGGAGGAGACTCAAAGAAAGAGAAACATCAGATGAAAGTTTTGTTGTTCCAGATCTGTTGTCCCCATCAGATAACATTTGCTTAAACAATTTTGAGGAACGAAGGGACTCACCACCTCGTTCTAGAGCAAGTTCATTTCGTTCTTCTAAACATGGAAGTTCATTTCGTTCTTACAAACATGGAAGTATACAGTCCGTCAGATTTATGATGCCTAGTACACCAATCTGTCAAATGTTTAAATCACCAATTGCACGAATAGAAAGCTTTCATAGCGAAGATTTTGAGGAATTTAATACTGAAATGGATGTCCTTGTAATGTCCCCATCTCCCTCCCCCTCTCCAAATTCAGTGCAGTCTCCAACTGTTCCATGCTTTCAGTATAAAATACATTCACAAAGGAAGAAGAAAAATGTGAAACATTCTAAGTCAAAGAAAGGCAGTTGTGTGAAGAATTCTGCTGCTGATGCAGGTGCCACATCAGGGAGAGAAGAAAAATCTCAAAGGTAATTAAAACTATTGTACATACAAGTTAAGCATCACAAAAGGACCTTCAGTGAACCAAGTATGTCCTGATAATGAAAAGAAGTTCCTGAATGTCCTTTTATGAGTATGTGCCCCTTATATGAAGGAGAAGGCTAAGACAGATTCTACTGTTCACCATGGTATGAAAAGCAATGTATAACTTTCATTTGCTTACAGATTGTTCGATGTTGTCATCGAGTTCATATTGCTATGCATATTGCCTTGGATTGCAGTAATGAAAGTTCATGTGCTGAGTGAAGTTGCAAAATAATTCTGCTATTATCCCCTCAGTAAGAAGATTGGGAGGGGATAATGCTGTTGAAACCAGTTGTTAAGGTGTTCAATCACTTGTGTTCTTGCATTTATTTGTTCACATGTTATGCCTATACCTATGAAAAGGAGAGCAACTTGCTGCATCAAAGGTAACGATAATAGTAATAATAATAATAACAACTGTATTTAAAGAGGGTGTCACAGTTGCATGGAACTAATGCACCTTATGGCCGTCTATTATATGCATATTTACATTCAGAGTACATGTACATAGTTAAAGACATGTACACACATTCTTGTAAAACCCACAAAACGGGGAGATATTATGTTTACCAACAAAACGGGGGCATCTTTATTTTAACAAATTTGAGGCAATGAAGATCTCTTTTACTATGCATTTGATATATACATGTCCTTTATGATTGATTTTTGGTTGATTTCCAAGAAACTATCAGAATTTCTACCATCAGAATGGGGACACACAAATATACACAAGTGTCAGAAGTTATACACAAATAGGGGACATTCCATAAGTATGTATTTTGATTCAAAATAAGTATCAGTTTCATCCAAATACTGCAGGAATATCATCCCATGCACATAGTTACCCTCCATATTAAGAAACTAAATTTACATATATATGTCAGGAGTTTGAAGAAACTGAATTGTCAGAATTGTGTGAGTGTGTTTCTTATTCTGAAATGAAATAATCAAAGACGTGCATGCCAGTCTTCAGTTAAAATAATTTTATTGACAAGAATACACTTCAGAATTTAAAATGTCTCACAAAATAACTAATTTTGAATCTTTGTATAATAACATTTTGCTACTTTAATTCAGTTGCCTTAATTAATAAACCAATGCATGATAAGATCTATTCGATATGAAACATGCCCACATATATTTAAAAATCGTCTAATTTCAGCAGGAAACCAGTATTTTTTAATTCATATGTATATGTCGCCATTTCGTAAGTATCATGTTATGGTTGTGTGTATGAAAATATTCCCTTTTTCTATGTACCTTGCCAAGTTCATATGTATGAAAATGTTCTCGTTCTGTCTGTACCATTTCAGAGGGGTTTTTTATGTACTACATCAAGGTTGTGTGTATGATAATGTCCCCAGTTTGCCATGTTACTTCAAGGCTGTGTGTATGAAAATGTCTCTGTTTTGTATGTACCACATCAAGGCATTGTGTATTTAAATGTCCCCATTTTTTTGTATGTACAATTTCATGGTGGCATTTATTAAACTGGTTTCCTTTTGTGTATATCACATCAATCATATATGTATATAAATGTATGTTTCACTTAATTGTTATATGCATGAAAATCTTCCCAATTTATATGTACCAGTTCATAGTTGTGTGTATGCAAATGTCCCAGTTTTATATGTAACATTTCAAAACTGTATGTACGGAAAGGCCTGCATTGCAGGTAACACATTAAGAAAGCACTTATAAGGCTGTTTGTGTTTTGTATATCCACATTGCTTGTGTGAAACTGTCCTCATTTTTTTATGTAGAAGTTTGCATGTTTGAAAATGTCTACTGTTTGTATGTTCCAGGTCAAGGATGTTTAAAGAAAAAATGTCCCCCTTTCATGTATATCACAGTATGGTCGTGTATGTATTGATGTTTTCATTTAGCGTGTAAAACATTGTGTGAAGGTGTCTCCATTCCATATGCACCACTTCAGACTTGTGCATGTGAAAATTTTCTTATTTGGTATGAGCATCTTTAAATGTTATGTATGAAAAGCCTCAGATAGGTCTTAAAAATGTAATGGTTGTGCATATAACAAAATTACAGTTTTTATACACGGCCTCAAAGTTTGGGTCTCAAAATGTCTCTCAGTTACACATTCACTATGTTTAGGTTATTGATCTGGAAATGCCCCTAATTTTTGTGGGCCTCAGATTTTATGTATGAAAACATCTCTGTTTATGTACATCAGGCTAGGGAATAGTGGCAATTTAGTTTGTCAAGCATTAGTCTCGTAGTCCAAGAGTCACAGATTCAATACCCACACAGGCCAGCCCAGGTCAGCAGCCTCTGAGTGTCCTTAGTATTTGTATCTTAAAAAACTCGTAAATGAGAATGTCACTTTTTGTTCTAAATGAACGTATAGCTTGTGTGTATGACAATATTCACAATCAGTTTGAAAATACATCAAAATTTGGCACAGGAATACATAAACATTTCATAATGAAAGTTCAAAAATTGTGTGCAAGTTTACATACCTGTTGATAATTGCAGTTTGTATTATTAAAATCTACTCAGCCAGTTTGAACCTTTGAAGGTTGTTTATATAAAATGTCCCAGGCCACCCACCCTAACTTTCTCTTTAGTATGAACTCTAATATAACAACATTTGAGCATTCTTTATGAATAGCCCCAGGATAAATGTATGAATCTAGTCCCCTTCAGTATTAGGGACCACACCAAATTCATACTAGAAAAGATCCCACTTGAGCCTGATATTGGTAAAATGTTCCTGAGAGTATTTCTGCGAATTCCAAGTACTTCAAAAATATTTTAAAATTCATTAAGTGAATACAGAACTTGTGAAGACAAATAAACAGATTTACTTAAATTTTCTTAGTTTTAGCAACATACGAAGCATTGCTGTTTATAGCCATTGTTGGTTTTAATTTTGACTCCAGAAAAACATTGATACACCATGTATTAGTGGTGAAATCATTAAATATAGTTCTCTTGTGTATTTGTATTCAACTTTTTGGCATTGAAGCTTCAGAATGACTTGTCCCATTGAAAACAGCTTCTCAGTAATAATTATTTAGTTTTATCTTGGGTTTTTTTGACAGTATTAAAACAAAGCTTGCAATTTATTTCCTGCATACATTATATTTTTTTTTCAATTCTGTGTTAATAAAAATCCTAACAAACCAAACAGTCAGTCAGTAAAAAGAAGGTAAGGTAAGTAAAGAGTTAGAAAAAGAAAACATTGGTGTTATGTTTATCTGTAATTTTTGTACCAGTTGGTATACAACTATATCTATATTATGTGTAGTGTTTGTTCATGACTGTAAATTATAATGGATCATCTCTATAGTCAGGACAGTTGTGTTTTTTGCCAATGGGTATAAAATGCTATTTTAAGATATTAAGAGCATAGATTGCATAGGATCTATAAATAGTTGTTGACATAAATGTTTACAGACATTAATAATAAAACCTGGTGACAACTTTGGGGTAATTTCTCATTGGCTGGTGGAGTCGGATGGGTTCGTAGAATGACTAGATGATGATGGATGATTTCAGAACTTTATCAGACAATGAGGTTGAATTCTTGTATTTTGTACTAAATGACAATAGATAGTGGCATTTATATGATACTGTGAATCACAAAAATTTTGATTTAACTTTCAGTGTTTGTTTGTAAGATGTGTAAAGTTAACATATTATGAGATAATGTGGATCAAGTCATTCTGAACTGTTGTTATTGTGGTATGTGAACTATACTTGGAATTCATGGATTTATCATATAAATGTATCTAAAATGTCAAACATTGTGGATTTATATGGATTTAATTAGAAAAAATTGTAAGTTGTAATTTTATTTGTGATATATTCCACTCAATAATATACTCTGATTGCATTTTATACTGGTTTTGTCCTATTTTTCCTATTATTCCAGTTTGGCTTGTTTACTTTTCAAGTGCATCTCTGACTCATTGATGACAAGTCATCCTTCAGATGGATTTGACTTACAGAATACACTTCAAATTACAATATGGTCAAGGAGAAATTTACTATTAAGAGCCCATAAAAATGGTAGGGGTCGACTAAATGCCGAGTCAAATTAAAAGCGAGTATTTGATAGTTTTTAGTTTTCATCTGAGAGAGAGAGAAAGAAAGAAAGAAACCAAAAAGGTCATAGGAAAATGCTTCTGTTGAAAATGATGTTTGACCTGTGCATATGAAGGTGGATTTCTGAGTTTTTCATTTTTGCAAACTTGCGATTATTACAGTCCAGTTTGATATATTTTCATGATTTCAGCACATGGTAGAACGAGTTGTTACTTCTCAACTTCATGCCATTAAATTTTCATGTTTTTTTTTTACTCGTTTGAAATATGTCTGATTTTTTTTTTTCCAACAGCGCAATATTTTCCATGCTATCAAAACTTGGACATAATATTTTAGTCTCAGACCGGATAGGAAAATAATACTAAAGTTACAAAAAAAATGAATGGAAGTACAATAAAGCAAAACATTACTAATTATTATGTATGCCTTAGACTCATGTACATTGCTATGGAATGTTTACAGTCAAGCCTCACAACAGCAGTATATAGCTGATAGTGATTGTTTTTATATATGTCAATCAGATTTAGCTTTCATGATAAGAAAGAAAAAAATATTTTTTTTGATTCAGCTATAAACAATAAATTTCCTGTTATCATAGAAAATCAAATACTTTTTAAAAACTAATAGTAAGAGGAAACACTTCATTGCTGTGAAATTTTAATTTGAAATATTAGGAGTGTATGGTGAAATACTAGTAGACCCTGCAAGGTGACTAAACTCCCCAAGATCAAATATTTAGATTGTGCTCAAATTTTTCAAAGACATTCTTTATCAGTCTCTGGATTTTTTTTTTACAAAGAAAGAAAACAAACTAGCTTGAAGGAAGGAAGAAAGACAAAAGGAACAGAGCAAAGAGAGAGAAAGAAGGAAATATTGAGAGAATATGAAAAAAGTACTGACAAAATGGAGTAAATGGAGTAATCTTTCATAATTTACTGCTGAGTCAAACAGAATTTATATGAATATTTTGTTTACATCATTCATACTTAAGCACGCTTGCACATGTAAATTACATTGAGAAACAATGAGTATGAAAACTCGTTTATTTTTGGCATCATGACTAGTGCCATGAACAAATTCTTACAAAACTTCTTTTTTATTTCCTATTGGCTCAAGATTAACTTGTTGGATTTGCCATTAAAGGGAAGAAAGAAATTCTTTGGTTACCATTGTAGACTGTTCATTATTATGCTTCTTATCAACAATTATAATCAACAGTGATAATGATGATAGTTTGTGGCAGTAGCAGTTGTAGTAGAGTAGTAGCAATAAACATAATGGAGGCAGATATTTGAAGTGAATATATACATGCACAAATCACCATTGTTGCAAGTTATTAATGAAAATTAACATCAGTGCATGCGTGCTTAATATTTTGCAACAATAATATTTGATATAACACTTTTTATACCAATCAAATTAGAACTTGATTTCAAGAGTTCCCACTTGATTAAAGTAAAATAACCACATCTGAATGAACTAAAATCTATGTTGGTATTTTCCAATATATTACATGTCCAAATGCAAATGGCTGACAGTTAAATGAAAGATAGAATGTACAGGTACAGATGAATGGCTAGAATCTCTTGCCCATGGTGAAAACCATGCATAATATCTGCATGAAACCTTTTATTCAGTTTTCTTGTGTTCCTGATATAATTTGGTAAATTGTTACGAATGTTGGACTACCTATTAATAAAAACACACATCAATATTGTTCTCTGTGTTAAAAAAGGAATATATAATAAATATTTGTCTGTGTTTAAATACTTGATTTCAATCCTGCTAAAACTTCTCAATGCCATCTAAAGTGAATAATTCAGAGCAAAGTGCGCAAGCCGACAGCAAAACTGTGTGAATTTTTGCTACATAAACTTGGAGATCGTTTTCCAACTGATACATTGGGGTTTGGGGTCAAGTGGGATGTGTGTATTGTTGTGTATAGTTTAATGTGTAAAAATACTGGCCAGACAGCAACATGTTCAGATATGCTTATTGCAAGGTCTTTATCACTAAGTAAGGTTGTGGCAGTCCATTTTAGCTGCTATTACAAAATGGGAATGTCCTCATTTTAAGGTGTGTCCCCAGTCTGTTGGTGCATATTCACACTGATGTCCTCATTTCATGCCTTTTACAGATGCACATGGTCTTAAAATGAGTAATAGAAAAGAATAAAAAGCAACAAGCTTTGTAAAATTCAACAAATTTTCCTAGAATACAAAGTGAAAATTTAAAAAAAAAAACTTACAGTATTCCAAATTAAATCCCAAAATAATCGTAGAATTACAGATACAAGTCCTAATAATAATAAAAATTCTAAATAAACTTTAGTAGAAATCCAAATTAAATTGAAATCTGAAAGTGTTGACGTGTCTGTGGTGGCCTGTATCATGGTGCTGTACCAAGGCTTTTTTTGAAACACAGTAAGAGAATACCATGTTTGAATTCACTATAAATCCCAGTGAATGTCTCTGACCAAGAATAATATTTTTTCATGAGCACTTCGTATTTTCAGAGAAAAAAAAACTTTAATAATTTGAAGAAATAATTTCCAACCCAAATGAACTACTGGATACAACAATAATACCAATTGATTCTGCTAGATGTTGAAACACAAATGACTAGTTTTTAACTAAGACATAAAAATATACTCCAGACAAAGATCAAAAGTACATTGTTCTACGAAGATCTTAGTCATAATTAGAAAGTCCATCACCAGAATCACAAAATAAAACATAAGACAATCATCACATAATCTAGCTATAAAACAGTACAATGTCTTTGACTCAGCTTTAAGACACTGATCCTCACTGAGAAGAAGAAAGAAAAAACGTTTTTTGCCAGAACTGTCACTGATTTTGGACAAGGTCAGCCACTAGGTTCAGTGTTTCATTACCTGCAGCATATAATGAAATAAAAAATAAAAATAAAAAAAATTAACAAACAATGCAAATATACATAACAAACAGAAAATTGTAATGATATACTCCAACTATTGTGTGTGTGTGTGTATATATATATATATATATATATATATATATATATACACACACACACACACACAGTACAATAGTAGTGAGACAACACAGTGGAAAGTTGGTGAATTTATACTTTGAGTTGTAATGTACTTGTCAATTCATAAAGGTTCCCCTTTTCATCCATTGAATTAAATTATAATATATCTATATTTGTACTTTCTCTAATTTCCTTTGGGATTCTGTTCGAAATTAGTGATCCTGAATGTTGAAAACTTTTCTTAAAGAGTTTTTTTTGTTTTTGGATGGAAAAGTGGTTAGCTGAAATTGATTTTAAATTGGGAGTGTTGCCTTGTGTTTTCATATCTAGTATGAAATAGTTCCTTGAGATATAAGGGATTCATATTGTTTCAAACTTTGTGCACAAGTCTAGCCTTTCTCAAACAGATTTGTTCACATACTATTAACATTTTAATGTCATTCATTGCATTTTGGATGTTTTCAGCATTATCTAAGATTAGTCAGCAAGCTCATGTTTGCAAGCGGAATAATTTGTAAATATTTTTGTCTGAAATGTTTCCCCAGATAACATTACATTATTCTAGGCATGGTTGTATATTGAATATGTAATATATTAACCTATGTTTAACTGATAGATATGGCCTAATCTTGCTAAATAACCATAGACATGAATTGACTAAAGGCATACCATATATACTCACCTGTAAGTCCAGTCCAACTGCAAACTGCACAGACCCAGATCTGCTGGCACATTATATGACAGCAAATCTGGGTCTGTGTAGTTTGTTGGGAGTAATCAGTAGAACAAACAACATAGACCTTGATCTGCTGGTGCATTATGCTATGGCAGATCAGGATCTATTGTTTGCAGTTTGACTTGAATTGTAAGCGAGTATATATGGTATGACGAACATGTTCATTCCATTGCTTCACTGACTTGTATATTTTAGATGTTTGTTGCACCCTCAGTATCTTAGACCCATTGTCAACAACATTCTTTAAAAATGTATGCATGTCTGTGGATGCACATCAAGGTGATTAACTCACAAATTTCATTATAACCAAATTTTCTTTGATCTTATTTGCCTGCACTCACGAAATTTGGCTAACCATTGCATGGAAAGGAAAATAAGTCTATCGTAACAAAAATGAGTCACTATTGTTACGAATATGTAATTAAATTGTTTGTGTGTTAGTTTTAAATTCTTTTTATTTTATTTTTGTTTCATTATATTTTATTGTAATGATTATTTTTACAGGATTTGATATTTTTCCCCGTAAATTCAGTCTTTTGTTTTGACGCAGAGGTATGACTTAAGCACTATTTTTGGCTCACCTTGGTTCATAGTTTTTGTAAAGATCGAGTGAAAATGATTGGCTATTACCAAGGTCATCTTCAACCTACGTGTTAGCTCTGTTGTAAACAGTTTTATTTTTAAATTCATTTCCAGTGTGAGAATCTGATTCTTATAATAGGGCTATTCTAGCTATGTGCTAAATGGCATTTTTTTTATTGCACTGTTCAAATTAGTGATCACGTCGCCCTGTCATGTTAGCCACCATGTGATCTAAAATCAAGGCTTAAAACAGCCACTTGCTAGTAGATCTATTCAGTCATATCTTTACACCTTGAGGGTACATGGTGTTTCTATTGTTGATGACAGATTGTTTTGAAGTTCATCTGTTTTTGGAATTTAATAATTTATTCTCAAGAAAACTACACAAGTGCTTCTTCTTTTTATAAAATACTTGGACAAAGACATTCAGTGGAAATTTATTCTGGAATCCTAAATGGGAACATTATAAATTGTGATTCAATGAGGAATTGTTGCCATTTGTACAACAACCTCATCTGACGTCGTTGCATTCCATATTGGAATTTCATCGAGATTTGAACCTGGATTCAATTAGAACTGTTTAGTGATAGGACTTGTCTTTTTCAATTCTAAGATTAATTTTTGGATTATTTTCACAAGCCGTAAGTCCTATTTCATATTTTTATCTTGTTTTCTATGGAAATAAATTATTTTGTTAAAATTTCCAAAGCTTGTTGACTTCACTCTTTTTTTTTGTTACATTTGTACGAGCCTACATGTAACAGAAGAAAATTGGGGGCTCGTCCAGGATATTTGAATTTTGGCTAAAATATTTCAGAAAATTGTTTTTTGAAATTTAAATTCCCCATGTTTTTAAATCCCAAGTACTATTTTTGTTTGAAGTCTTTAGTGAAAACAACAGGCTTTCATTCACAATGTCATTAAAAGTGGAGACTTTTCTTTCTAGTCCTACTCAGGAGCAGTTGGACAGTCAGAAAAAAGATGGGTTGCTTGAATTTGACAGAAAATACGATCTTTCTGAAGCAAAATCTTCCTTAACGAAACAAGAAATTAAAAATATTTTGATTCAATATTTGGTAGAAAAGAATGTTCTTGATAAAAGTGTTTTGGCTTCGGTCAGTAAGTCGGTGTCAGATTCTGACATAAAAGTAATGGAATTAAAAATGAAATACAAGATGGAATTGGAGTTAAGGAAGCTCGAGCTTCAGAAAGAAGAGAGAGAAACAATTGCAGTTGCAATTTGAAGAGAAGCAATTGCAATTGCAATTTGAGAAAGAGGAGAAAGAGAGACAGGAAAGAGAGAATGATGAACAAATCAAATTACAATTTGAGAAAGAGGAAAGAGAGAAAGATAAACAATTACAATTTGAGAAAGAGGAGAGAGAGACAGGAGAGAGAGAAAGATAAACAATTACAATTTGAGAAAGAGGAGGGAGAGAGACAGATGCAGTTGGAGTTACAGAAAGAACAAATGCACTTACAGATGCAAAAAGAGAAGGATGAAAAGGAATTTCAAATTAAAATGAAAGAAATGGAGCTGGCAAGTGAAAAGCATGATCCCACTTCACATTCAAATTCAAGTTTTGACATTACAAGAAATATCAGGTTAGTGCCCCCTTTTAGAGAAAAAGAAGTAGACAAATATTTTATTTATTTTGAAAAAGTTGCTGAAAATTTGAAATGGCCAAGGGAGCATTGGACTCGATTATTGCAATGTGTACTTTTTGACAAGGCCCAAGATATCTGTGGATCCCTGTCAGTACAGCAAAGTTCTGACTATGATTTGGCTAAGGAGTGCATCTTAAAGGATTATGCGTTAGTCCCTGAGGCTTATCGGCAAAAATTCAGAAACTATAAAAAAGAAGCTGGACAAACTTATGTTGAATTTGCAAGAGAAAAAGAGCAGTTATTTAAGAGATGGTGCTTAGCCAAGAAAATTGAACATGATTATGAAAGTCTCGAACAACTTGTATTACTTGAAGAGTTCAAGAACTGTGTTCCTTATGACATTAATACTCATCTTGAAGAGCATGAAATCAGTACCTTGGAAAATGCTGCTCATGCTGCTGACGAGTATTCCTTAACTCAAAAAGTTCCTGTTGTAAGCAAATCTTTCACTGTACTAGTAGAAAGGTATTTCAGCCTAATACGACTCCTTCTAAAATTAAATCTGGCACAACTTCTAAAAATCAAGCTTCTGATAAACTTGATTCAAAATCCTTGTCTATTCCTACATGTACCTATTGCAAGAAAAAAGGACACGTCATTTCTGATTGCTTCAAACTGAAATATAGGCATCAGAATCAAGATAGACCTATCCCAAATGCTCTTATTTCTAAGAGGTCAAGGTCATGGTTATGTATTGAAAGCAATACATTTGTTGGGTCTAATAAACCCCAGTCTGATTTTATTATGGAGATTTATAAACCATACATGTCAAAGGGTTCTATATCACTCTTGGGTGATTTGGCCAATCCTATCCCTATTAAAATTTTAAGGGATACAGGAGCTTCTCAGAGTCTTTTATTATCAGGTACTTTGCCTTTTTCTGAGAAGTCCTGTTCTAATGAGAGTGTTCTCATTCAGGGAGTAGAGTGCGGCTTTGTTAATGTTCCTCTCCATTCTGTAAATTTGTCATCAGACTTAGTTTCAGGACCTGTGACAGTCGGAATAGTGTTTACTTTACCCGTTGAGGGCATTGATTTGTTACTAGGCAATGACCTAACTGGAGACAAGGTTGTGGTTAATCCACTTGTAACTGACAAGCCTTCTTTGGATCAAAAAGTTGATCCTATTGAAAAAGAATACCCTGATTTATATCCAGCTTGTGCAGTTAACAGAGCTATGGGAAAGAAAGCTCTTGAGAAAGATTTTGATAAGGAAAATATTCCTTTAGCTGATACATGTATTGGTCAGGCTTTTGATGAGGTCGCTTTCACTCCTAATTTGGATATTGATCACAGTGATCCTCTTTTGACTAATCATTCTCTTTTATCTAATCAGGGTGATAAATGACAATCACTTGCCATTGAACAGGAAAAAGATCCTGAGATCTCCTGTTTGTTTCAGAGGGACATTAGTGAAACTGATGCCACTGAAGTACCTGTGTGTTATTTCATTAAAAATGGAATTCTTATGAGAAAATGAAGACCTCCCGAGATACCTGCTAATGACGAGTGGTCTGTGAACTATCAAATTGTAGTTCCAAAATCTTACATACAGGAAATACTTAGTTTGGCCCATGAAACTCCTCTGGCTGGTCATTTAGGGATTAATAAAACTTATAACAAGATCTTGACTCACTTTTATTGGCCAAAAAATTAAAAGTGATGTTTGTAAATTTTGTAGATCTTGTCACACTTGTCAAATGGTAGGAAAACCCAATCAGAAGATACCTAAGGCTCATCTGCAACCTATTCCTGCATTTGACGAACCATTTAGCAGAATTATGGTAGATTGTATTGGTCCCTTACCTAAGACCAAGTCAGGCAACCAATATTTGTTGACCATTATGTGTGCATCAACAAGATTCCCAGAGGCAATTCCTTTGAGGAATATTAAAACCAAAACTATAGTAAAAGCTTTGATAAAATTTTTTTACTCAATTTGGCCTTCCCAAATCTGTTCAGTCTGGTCAAAGGTCAAATTTTATGTCTGGAAATTTCCAGCTTGTTATGCTTGAATTTGGTACTCAGCAATTCAAGTCAAAAGTGAAGCTATGGTTTCACAAAACTTTACTTGCGAGAAGTTTTGAGTCTTGTAATAGAGTTCATTCTCTCTTGCTCATTCTTCAAAATTTTCTTCAAATTAGATTTTACGGCCCTTACAAAGTAAAGAAGAAAATGAATGAGTTAAATTATAGTAATAGTACTCTGATCTAAATAAATTAATGGAGTACCAGTATATTGAGAGAGATAGCCAAGTAAATTATGCAATTAATTTAGTTGTACCTGTCCCACAAACTGAGGATTTTAAGTGAAGAAATTCAATCGGACTCTGTTGATCTTGGAGCAACAAATCTTCGGAATTCAGAAATTATGAAAAATCTGGACCAGAAACTTTTACATTTGCAACAACAAGAAAGGAATGAACTTAAACAGTTATTATTCAAATATGAGCACTTGTTTCCAGATATTCCTATGAGGACAAACAAAATTTTTCATGACGTTGAAATTGTAGATTCAAAACCTGTGAAACAACACCCATACAGGATGAACCCTCTCAAACAGGAATACTTGAAAAAGGAAATTCAGAATTTGCTGGAGAATGATTTCATAGAGCCCAGTAAAAGTGATTGGAGTTCACCGTGTATACTTGTTCCGAAACCAGATAAAACATTCCATATGTGCACTGATTATAGGAAGGTGAACAGTGTGACGAAAACAGATTCATTTCCATTACCAAGAATCGATGACTGTATTGATAACATTGGAAATGCAAAGTATGCCACCAAATTTGACCTTCTGAAAGGATTTTGACAAATTCCACTAATGGAAAGAGCCAAGGAAGTTTTGGCATTTGTGACTCCAGATGGATTTTATCAATAAATGATGAATGGTTCCCCAAATACTCTTCAACACTTGATGAATATGATTACCTCTGGTCTAGATAATTGTGATGCTTATATCGATGATGTCATCATCTTCAACGACACCTGGAAAGAACATTTAGCTTCGATTCGGAAATTCTTTGACAGACTCGCTGATGCAAATTTGACAATCAATTTATCTAAAAGTGAGTTTTGCCGTGCTTGTGTAACTTTTCTAGGACATATTGTGGGACATGGTCAAGTTAAACCTGTAGATGCTAAGGTCAAGGCTATCTCTGATTTCCCTGTGCCTGTCAGTAAAAAGCAACTGATGCGATTTTTGGGTATGGCTGGACACTATCGGAAATTTTGTTCCAATTTTTCTAATATTGCTGAACCTCTGACAAACTTGTTAAGTAAGAAAAACAAGTTACTTTGGACTGAAAAATGTCAGGAAGCTTTTGATAGGTTAAAAGCCATACTCAGAAGTGTGCTGGTTCTTACAGCTCCAAATTTCAATTGATCTTTTTAAATTATCTGTTGATGCAAGTGATGTTGGGGTTGGAGCAGTATTGATTCAAGAAGATAGAAATGGTGTTGATCACCCAGTGTGCTATTTCTCTAAGAAATTAAATAAGCACCAAAGGAATTACTCAACAGTCGAGAAGGAATGTTTGGCTTTAATATATGGCATTACAGCATTTTGAAGTTTACATTAGTTCAGCTCCTTCTCCGGTTGTTGTGTTTAGTGATCACAACCCCCTTACTTTCATCAACAAGATGAAAAATAAAAATCAAAGATTATTAAGGTGGAGTTTGTTTTTGCAAGAATATAATCTTGACATCAGACACATCAAAGGAAAAGACAATTTGATTGCAGATGCACTTTACCGTGTATAGAAATAATATTTCATGTATACTTTGTATAATTCATAACAATTTTCTTATGCAATTTTATTGTAATGATTATTTTTACAAGATTTGATATTTTTCCCTGTAAATTCAGTCTTTTGTTTTGATGCAAAGGTCACTGACTTAAGCACTATTTTTGGCTCGCCTTGGTTCATAGTTTTCGTAAAGATCGAGTGAAAACAATTCGCTATTACCAAGGTCATCTTCAGCCTATGTGTTAGCTCTGTTGTAAACAGTTTTATTTTTAAATTCATTTCCAGTGTGTGAATCTGATTCTTAGATAGGGCTATTCTAGCTATGTGCTAAATGGCATTTTTTTTATTGCGCTGTTCAAATTAGTGATCACGTCGCCCTGTCGCGTTAGCCACCATGTGATCTAAAATCAAGGCTTGAAACGGCCATTTGCTAGTAGATCTATTCAGTCATATCTTTACACCTTGAGGGTACATGGTGTTTCTATTGTTGATGTCAGATTGTTTTGAAGTTCATCTGTTTTTTGGAATTTAATAATTTATTCTCAAGAAAACTACACAAGTGCTTCTTCTTTTTATAAAATACTTGGACAAAGACATTCAGTGGAAATTTATTCTGGAATCCTAAATGGGAACATTATAAATTGTGATTCAATGAGGAATTGTTGCCATTTGTACAACGACATCATCTGACGTCATTGCATTCCACATTGGAATTTCATTGAGATTCGAACCTGGATTCAATTAGAACTGTTTAGTGATAGAACTTGTCTTTTTCAATTCTAAGATTAATTTTTGGATTATTTTCACAAGCCATAAGTCCTATTTCATATTTTAATCTTGTTTTCTAGGGAAATAAATTATTTTGTTAAAATTTCCAAAGCTTGTTGACTTCACTCATTTCTTTTTGTTACATTTATACGAGCCTACATGTAACACTATCACCTAATTTTCATCAGTATTTTTATCAGTTTATTACACCCTATATACCTTGGACCATATTTCACACACTTTCATGACAATTTGTATCTGAATACATTTTAAGTTGAATGTCTCAGCCATACTAAAAGCAGCTTACTGCAGGTCAATTTTTAAACATAAGTAAAAGTGAATTTTCAGTAATCCATTCTTAGAACTCCATTGTCTTCCTGTTTTCACCTACACCTATGAAAATAAAAATGTGATGTATCTCAGGAAGCATAATTCTGCCATACCAGAACCTATTCACTGTGACCTAAATTTCATGATTATAATTGTATTTTCAGCAGTTTGTTATAGCCTCTTCATCTTTTCACCTCTATTGTATCTAGACTAATCAAACTTTACTTTGGCACTAACTTGATGAAACTTGATGTGTTGATGCATTTTTTACACCAACTTGATGAAACTTGATATGTTGATGCATCATGTCGGCTAGTACATGTAGTTGCAATAATATTTCCTTTTTCCACATGATGACTCTTGTTAGCTTAGACTCACAACCATGTAGTGGGGAATAGGTCCAAATCCTGTTGACCAGCCTTGTTAGCTGTTGTGGTATATTTCACTGTAAGTTGCCTGGCTCCCATTGCCTTGGCATTAACCATTTTGTATATTGTTGCCTATTTCAGATGCACTTGAATCAGTTGTATAAGGAATTCATGTTTACAAGTAAAGCCTTTGTATACACCCACCATAGGGTGGAACATTTTAGGATGTTGTTCATCTGTCTTTTACTAGTTCGATTTTTCTACACAATAACTGGAGATACCAAATTTTGTGGAGTACTTGCACATGAGGTAAGGGAGAAGTCTTTCAATTTTTGGGTCAAATAGTCAAGGTCACTATGACGGAAAGAAGAAAATTGGCTTTCATAAAATAGCTTGAATTTTCCACCATGTACTGTTACCAATATTTGTTGATGGCGTGCTCATGGATTATGGAAGAACCCTATCAGTTCTGAGGCTGACTGAAAGAAGAAAAACTTATGCACAAAAAGTTGAGTTGCATGTATGTACATAGAAGACTATTACACATACAATGGGTGTATAATATAGTGTTCATGGCACTCAGTTTTTATATTGTTTTAAGAAAATTTCTTGCTTCATAGTTACTGCACTTTTTGTGACACTTTTATGCCATAAGAGCAGCACTTGAGATTAAATCATTAATTGTTATTCAGTTTATTTTGCCTTGGATAATTAAGGTGTTAGCATGCTGGCATTCTCAAGCTTTCAGACTACTTGACGATCATTCAGCTTTGTTGAAAGTCTTCAACAAATCTGTTGAAGTGAATCCTGTCATTAATTAATGTTTGTCAGGCAGTGGCAGATTCACTGTAAGGAACTGGGGATACGTGCATGTTAGATGCTACAAATTCATTAGCAGAATGTTGAAGATCACTTCTAAAAACTGCTAAAGGATGAACAAAATATGGTAGAGAAAAATTTGGGCCCAGATTTTTACAATTCTTAACATTCATCTTTAGTCTCAAAGTCCAGAAACTGGTTATAGATTATCAAAGATTATACTGTCTTCTAGTGAGACTGCCTCTTAAGGAAGTACATGCTACCATTTGATGCAATAGATCTGTGATATTACATTCCTGTTATAATGAAGGGTATTATTGTGAGGTAGTGCTTTATGATGGTATCCACTTAATCCAGATATGAGTTTGAGCATGCACTCAGGTTGGGGAGTTTAATTAATATGGGACCAGGTAAATAGTGAGCCAGATAATCAGTTGGATTCCTTGAATCACACAGAAATTCAGCTTGAAAAGTGAGAAGAACCAGAAATCTTAAGAAGTTAGTTAGGAATTGAGCAAGACTCCTTGAAATGAGCAAATCTCTCAGAAGACTTCCAGAGGTATCATGTGTATTTGGTTGCAGAAGCGATCGAGATCAATAATTGAAATGTACCAGTAAACACTATTGAATTATACAAGGAGCCTTAGTTCTAAACATTAAAGAATACAGAAATTCCTGAAAATTGAGGAAATTCTCATCTTTAAAACACAATTAAGATTTCTTTTGGAAGAATGTCTGATAGCAGGACTTAGAATAGTCTGTATTTTATGTCATATTGTACGCCAGATGTCATTGTCCTAGACAGATATTTTAAAATTCAAGTTTGAGGACAAAACTTTCAGCTGTTCAGTGTGGCTACATTGGTAGTCATGACTATGTTTACATGATTTTACATTCTGTACTTTGTGTCACAGGCTTGGCGGAAAGAAGGGTGATTGTGTATTCAGTTCAGGAAGCGAAGGTGGCAGTGAGGTGCACCTACTAGATACTGAGAAATCTGCTTTGGCAAGCAAAGCCAAAATACATCCCATGGACAAAGGTAAACAATATTTTTGTTTCATCTGCAATGAATGCTGCAGAAGGTGAGATATATTGATCACAATGTCTGGCCAGCTGGATTCGACTTTTTTTTATTTCCCACTTTCATCAGTTGATCATCATCTGATTTTGCTCACAAAAGCATCTAGGGGAATATTATAGATAATGAAGGCCAATTTGGATTTTTTTATGGTTGTTCATAATTTGTGAAGTTTTTAATTTTGAGGTTCAGGCAATACCATCTATGATTGCCATGGTTGAATTTGGCATTGGAAAAATGTAACAATGTTTACCCCATGGATATAAATATCATTACCATTATTGACATTAGAAGGTTGAGGTCTGGGTGCAACTTGAGTGGCAGTGTATTAGTTTCATCAGTGTGCATGGTAAACCCTAAACCCTTGGGAATGATGAATCCAAGCAATAGCAATCAAGGTCACAGAGTTACTAGTTGTTTTGTTTTTTTGGGTAAATTGCTAGAGAGTGGTATGAAGGGGCTTTATCTTCTGTTTCTATACATATATTGCTGTATTTGTCAGTTTCTATACATATATCACTATCATATTTGTCAGTTTCTATACATGTATCACTATCATATTTGATAGTTTCTATGCATGTATTGCTATCATGTTTGTCAGTTATTAGCAGAGGAATATGTTGTTAAAATGTAAAGTTGCACTGTTTGCTTAGTGATCTTTTACAAGGTATACAGAAACATTATCAGTCAAGATACTTTATTTAGTTATTTGAATCATTGTGATAGACTCCTTCATAATGAGAGTTCTTATTTGGATGGCAAAACACCCGTATGAAATTTTCCAGGCAGACTTAAAGCGGGTTTCAGACGGGTTTTTTAAGCACTTTCTGCCTAAACCATAATTGCTCATATTAAGGGAACTTAGGTGAATTTCAGGCGGATTCAGGGTGGAATTTTAAGCGAAATATGCAAATTAGTTGTTCTGATATTCCGCTTAGATAAAAAGAATCTAAGATTTCCACCTGAAATAAAAATCCACTTGAAATCCTGTACAAAATTTTCCAGGTGGACGTAAGGCAGATTTCAGACGGGCTTCTTTAGCATTTTCTGCCTGACCATAAACTTAAAGAAGCTTAGGCGAATTTCAAGCAGACTTTTAGGTGGATTTCTGGTGGAATTTTAAGCAAAATATGCAGATTAGTTGACCTAAGATTCCACTTAAACAAAAAAAATCCATCTAAGATTTCCGCCTGAAATAAAATTTTACCTGAAAAAATTCCCGCCTGAAATTTCCACCTGAAATAAAAATTCACCTTAGGTTTCTGTCTAAAAAAGAGGTTGCTTAAAATGTCTACATAAGTATCATCCAATAAAAATTCTGCTTCAGATTTCTACTCAACTGCATAATGATGCTTAGACATTAAGGGGAATCAATGATAAATATTCACAATAATTTTTAAAATGGATCATAAATTTTATTTTGACAGATATTATCAGATAAGATTTAGGTTTTTCTTGTCTTCATTTTCTTTCTTACATACAAAACCTAATCCATGATGGCATCATTTAAGTCATTCATTTCATTGAAAGTTTGGTGAGATTTCAAAAAAATTTTGACAAAACTTTCATTGAAATTTTGGCGAGATCTCACTAAAATTTCACTGAAATATTTGTGAGATTTCACAAAATTTCTGACCAAAACTTTCACAGAAGTTTTGGCAAGCTCTCTAACATTTCATTGAAAGTTTTGTGAGAGTTTACTAAACTTTTGGTGAGATTTCACTAAAATTTTGACCATTATATAGTATTTTACTCAAGTTTCAGTAATTTTAAACAGGCATTTCAAAAGGTTTTAAATAAATAATGGATATGAAGTAAACAGGACTTTATTAACCAAGGTAATATTTCAGTGTACATGAAACAAAATTATACAGATGTTGTAATTGTATGACATCCAAGGCAAGATATATGCGAGTTGTACTGCTACTTGATTTCTAATTAATGTACAAATTATGATGTTGTTGTGGTCTCTTGAATGAGTCCTTGTTCCATAAGCAGCCATGACAAATGTTTATCATGATATAATTACTTTTATTTTACACTGAATTCTAACACGGCTGGAATATTTTGATGATATAAACAATAATACCACTCATGATATTGAAGAATATTTCTACTTGTGGACCAAGAAAACTCAGCAAAGATATGACTATCTCTGATAGACATGGGCAGCAAAGATATGACTATCTCTGATAGACATGGGCAGCAAAGATATGACTATTTCTGATAGACATGGGTATCTGCCAGACAATATCAACAATCCCCACCAGTGATCTATATGTTGTCCCTCCTTAAATCCTGGAAATTAATCGGTTTGGAGTTATATAACTTCAAAATCATCTTGGTTCAATTTCTTGTCATACTTAGGACATTAGCTGCTTCTGTAAAGCTCTTTATGGCACAAATAACAAAATGCTAGCCCTGGTGTTTAGTTTTCATACAGATTGACCAATTACATTCCCATAGACTTTGCAATCACGCTATTCATATTGCCGCACATTTTTCAAATGGTTATTCAAACTCTTACCCGCACGAAACTTTGAATCGCCATGTTTGGCAAGCATGCTCATTCCCATCAGTTTCCATTACATGACAATTCATTGGGCATGTACAAACTTTCAACCAGTCAGAAAGCTCTTTACAGCAATTGGCTGTTAAATAATATAAGGAACAAATACTTATTAGAAAGCTTGTTGCAGAATGGAAGCAGATAGAGCATTAAAAAAAAAGGCAGTTCAGAGATGATATTAAAAAAGGGTCCATATTGAGGAAAATCAGATTCAGGTTGGGAGAAAAGTGAAATTCTGCTTGAGGGCAGTTACATCCAATTGAAGTTAAACAGAAATACAACAAAAACAAAAATTTGCAAAAGAAACATAAGGAAAGATGTGGAAAGAAGTTATTGTTCCCAAAACGAACAATAAAATTACAGCTATCAGAAATAGGAAATATAAATGCTGCTGAAAATTATTCAAATTGTACAATAAACAAAAAAATTAATTTTATTGTATCTTATTTATATTTTTTATTGAAATGTCAGTGATATCACAATCACAAAATATCACTATATTTTCAGAATTTTTGGCAAACTCACAGTGAAATTTCAATCACAAATTTTCACTGATATTTTCAGACATTTTGGTAAAATCTCAGTGAAATTTCACTGAAATTTGGTGAAATACCATAATGTTAGTGAAAAAAGGACCTTTGAGTGAATATCACAAAATTTGCACTGATTTCACTGAAATTTCAGTCACATTTTCACTAGGGTATAATTTTTGTCCAACATCTGTCTTAAAGCAGGAAAATGAACTGGACAATCAGAACTTTTCTGTCTAACAGTTATCCTTTAGGAGGAATATGAGAAATAGTACACTTAACTATTAGACGGATTTAGTCTTTCACCTTAGCTGTATTCCCAGTCAGCCTAAAGTCCGTCTGAAATTTGGGGTTTTTAGGCTGAATCCACCTAAAATCCAGGTGGAATCTTCCTAAAAATTTTGTATAGGCTGAGATGAATTTATATTTTGTAAATCTGGATTAAAATTGAAGAGTCACATCAGTTCTTGCATGTATTTTGGCAGGCAGTTTTAAACTTCTTTCCAGCAATTTTAATGTGATATTTATTAAGCAGGTACAGGAAGGGTGAGGTTCTTTCTATGTTTGATAGATGTTCTTAAATATGTCTTGCTTATATGGCTTCATGTCTTGATATTTTCAGTATTGATTTTTCCATGGTTGATGGCTGAACTTAAACGTCCTTGCTCAGATAGCTTCAAGTATTCGTATTTGACATTGATTATTTTATAAAGAAATTCTGTTTTCTTGTTTTGTAGACGAGCAGGACTCAAATGACCTCAGTATGAAAGGAAGCAAGGTTTGCCAGCTCCAAGACAAGAGCAAGATGATTTCAGACTTGCCAAGTGATCAAACAAGTTCCAAAACATTTCAAGTGAGAGAATGTTTCAGATATAATCTTTATAAAATCCATTACTAATATTTTGAGGTAGACTTATAATTTTATTTCTGGATATATCATTTTCATACACCAGAAAAGGGGATGCAGTCTAGTTTGGAATAATTCATTGTAATGTTTATCTTGCTGATGACTTAATAAATTGAACATTTTAGACACTTAACAAAAACATGAGCGATAGTTACAGGCATAAGTAAAGATCTATTTTCACATTTATTTGCAGCAAGTCAGGCCCTAAGGCCATAATGGTATGGTCCTTCTCAAAAACTGCTCAGCAGAATTTTACCAAATCTGACAGCAAGCATAGAGGGCTTTTAGATTTATACAAATGATGTCATCCAGGCCTTCATGACTAAAGAACGAAAATCTTCAAGCAGCTTCTTTTTGAATAGCACTTAACAGAATTTGACCCAGAATGACAGAAAGTAGCTTTGCATGATTGGCATTCAGATTTTTAAAAAGATGCTACTCTGTCATCAAATATCACCACTGTTACTAAAGATATAAACCCTTTAGAAAACCTTTTTAAATGGAGCCAATATAATTTGCAAAAATTCAGTTGAAAGCATCCTGGCTTGAAGGGCTTTAAATTTTATGGAAGTGATGCTTATCTCCCTTCAATATGGCTACAGTTACATAATTAGCATAATAATTAAGTCACTTTTTCTCAAGCAACCTGCTGAACAGAATTTGATCATTGCAATTAGAAGCATCCTGGCACAATGGTCTTTCAATGTTTGATAAGTGATGCTGTTGAGCCATCAAATATAGATTGAGAGAAAATGTGAAAACCTTGAAACAGTTGTTTTAATAACATTTCTGATCGCCGTTTGAAATAGTAATTCTTGAAGCAGTATTATATCTTAGACCCATTTAAGATACCACTTATTTTCAATTTCCATTCTGTTGCTTGGCTGCTGTTCTTTCGGCATTTTTAAGTATTGCATAACATTCTTTCAGTTCATGTATTTGCAAATAAAAAATGTGTTATCAATTATGGGTCGATGCAGTTTGCATTTGGATTTGACTTGTAAAGGAGTATAAAAGGTAATTATGAGCTAATCTCCAGTGAGGCCTTCATGCATACATTTACTAGATATAGTAAGGAATACACAAAAGACATAACCTACTGAACTGAGGGTTCAATGACTTCATAAAATATTATTAAGGAAAACATTTCATAGACAACAAAATTTTTGGGTCCCTTTTCTAATTTCATATTTTCAACCCATATAAAGAATATCTGTCCTTAAATGACACAATTTTGTGGTCTCTTGGATGTCGTTAATAGACTAACCTTGCTTTTACTGTAGATAAAAATCATTAAAAACAATATTCTTTGTCAGGCCATGTTTTGAAAGGAAGTTTGGGTTCAAGAAGGTAATCCTATTAATCAAGAATGCCATAAAGGAAGTTTGCATTCAAGAAAGTAACCCTATTCACCCCGAAGACACATCTTATGAAGTAATCACCAGGAACCAAGTCCAAGATCATGACACCAGTTTACATGTCACCTTTATAAAAACATTTTGATCAGCTCTGGTATAGGAAAGTAATGGCTTAATCAGCCCAAGATGTGATCTTAATACAACTCAGTTTAAATTTGGGGGAAAGGGAGGGGGTATCAACATTTTTGTTGAAACATAACATTTTGTAATCATGGTCCTACACACCCATTTGTAAAATGGATTTGAATATTTGCATGTGTATTCATCATACGGAAATCAAAAGAACTAAAACTTTATGACTAGAATTACATGCTTAAACTGCCAGAATCAGGCCCATCATTATGATTGTTTTGGATGATTTCTGAAAATTGTGATTTTAACTGTCACCATACAATTATTCATCAGTAGCACAGTGTAGTGATTGTATGCAGTTGTCGTTGGTACTAATTAACACAACATGATGCACTTGCACTCTCTTGATCCATTGACTGGATCAGGAGGGAGAAATCGATTGAAAAGAAAGAAAAGACCAAAATACGTACATTTGATTGGGTCTTGCAAGTTCCAATCAAATGTATTACTGCAAAATTTTGAAGACCAATCTACAGATCAGCCAAGGGCAAAAACATTGTGATTGTCTATGGTGCAAGATTTTAACAAGAAATTAGGCTGACCTACACCTGTATGTTATGTTAATGATGGCATATCTCGTGCATTGTAATTGGCTGGAAGCAATCTGTTTTAGCTTGTGTAATAGCATTGGAGGACCTTTAAGTTCACCCAATTAAAGCCAGCTTAAATACTGAGTAAGCACTTGCTTAGTTTTCATGGAAGGGATCATGGGCATCATTGTAACAGTCATTTTACTCAAGATGAAGGATTATTACATTTATGAAGATTACATTGAAACTGAATTTAAAAATAAAATGAAAACACAAACTGAATGTCATAAGAATTCTTTTATTGGTTTTTATTTCTTAATCTGTTGTGGCCAGTAGGCATTTGCCAACATTTTAATTGATTGATATTTCATTATATATTGTTATTTATTGGGAAAATATTTTTGGTATTTATTTACGAAAATGTGCCAATTTCAAGATGACTGCAACAAACTTTCATGCTCAAACTGCCATTTTTTGATGATAAAATGATCAATATATATCAGGCTTTCATTTACCAAATTTAGAACATGATGTTTTCATGCAGCCTACATTTTGCCCTATTTATCAGGAAAAAAATGGAATTCACACATACTTTTGCATTGTAAGCAGGTTCATGAGTTGTTCGGGTGCTTAAACTTCGGAGCCAGGCATCTCCTGTATATAAACATTTATCTTTGATATTTTACAGGGTAAATGCTAAACTTATTTGTAGTTTCAGAATATTTCGTATTATACTTAGTCAGAAGTTAAGTCAGTAATACAAACACGTATCAATGTCAACAATCAGCATGTGCAGACTAAGGGCAATAACTTTTCAATGCTGATTAGAGACATAGAGGTGCATCCATGCCTCTTGCTGAACCAGTGTTATGATTGCAACTGGTGGAGTAAATACTTGTTTCTCATTTTTTAGGTTTATAGGTTTGGGCAATTTAAAACAGAACTTTTGTAGAATAACATAGCAAAAAGTGTTTAGAAAAAACGGAGCTGAAATGATCAGATAATTGACAGATGATAATGAAATGGTCACTAAAATTTCTGTCTGTCATTGTACCAGTCATTTCTGTCTGTCGTTGTACCAGTCATTTCTGTCTGTTATTGTACCCATCATTACATTAAAGATTATCCATAATTTCTGTTCTTGTCATTTGGTTATCATATATATTCACAAACAAGTTTTATCCAACTACAAACTGCATAGATCCAGGTCTGTTGTTGCATAATAAACCAGTTGATCAGGGTCCATGCAGTTTTTTAGGAGTCATCAGTAGAAGAAACAGTATAGACCCTGACCTGCTGGCACATTATGCAATGGCAAGTCAATGTCTGTATTTGCAGTTAGACCTGACTTGTACACAAGTATACATGGAAGCTTGAGCAAAAGTATACTCACTGCACTTGTGTTGATTTAGCACATATGCAAAGGACATCACTTAAATTAGGTGTACTCTGTTGTGTTCACCCAGTCAACAGTGATGTGTATCCCTCACATTCCATCCTGTTTATTATCTTCTATTATTTAGCATCACCTGAGGGCTTAATTGTACTCCATTTAAGGTAACACGCCATTACCGTTCTCGTTTCTTCTTTTAAGGGACTAGCAATTTGTATCTCCTCTATTTCTGTCTCACTTCAGGCCACATAAAATTAATACGTAGTTCTTTTGGAATTCAGTGTTTAAAAAATAACCAATGAGCAAATATTTTTTGAACAAAATTCATGAATTTAAATTTTCAAAAACAAAGGTTATACACCTATGATTGCAGTAAATTTTGTTTCTTGTTGGCAGTTTTCCTATGATACTTTGAATGTGCCAGCTGGAATTTTGTAAGCAGGATTTTTCTAGACAAATTTCCTTGTCAGTATATATTAATAATTACAACAGACCTAGAAAAGAAGAAAATAAAGTTGAAAAAAGTATACAAGACCTTTGGAAATATTTAGCAATTTGACCAGCCATAAAATGGCCACTTGGGTTTTCTATTACAGAACACTGATATGATCTGACCAATTGTGTCAAACTGAAAAGAATTAACTCACCAATCATACATATTTCTTTGCGTATTTGACAAGTGGAGTATATGATCTTCAACCTGTGTAAATTGTACTAAATTTTATTGTCTTCCTTTCTGTCTGTCTTTCTCTGTCCATTAACTTCTCCTTTTCTACACAATAACTTAAGTTCTGCAGCATTTACCATGACATAACTTTGTGGATAGCGTGCAACTGGGATAAGGAGAAATACCTGTAGATTCTGGGGTCAAAGGTTAAGATCACAGTGACTAAAAGAAGGAAAATGGTTTCTGCAAATAAACAATAGTTCTGTAGGACAAACCAGGACCAAATTTTGGGAATAAATTGCACTTCGTGTAAGGTAGAAGCCTATTAATTTTGGGATCAAAAGGTCAAAGGACAGGGTCATTGCAGCTCAAGGAAAACGGGTTTTGTACAATAGTTCCTAGAACAAGCTTTGTGGATGTCTTGTGTTTACAGTAATAGTAAATCTTGTTTTGGCATAGTTACTTCAAGTCTGTTGTTGTTGTTGTTGTTGTTGT